>PITA01011836.1:41087-64277 GCA_004023965.1 Spilogale gracilis | reverse complement strand
TGAATACTGGGAGGAAACAAAGTACAAATTGATGTTAGCAAGACAGATTCTAAACAATGAAATCCAAACATTTTATGAAATGTCCCTTGCTTCTGTACTTGAAACAATGAGTGGTTTTCCTTCCAAGACTCAAAGGAATGGAGGGAGGGAGGGAAAAGACAGAGAAGGAAGGAAGGAAGGAAGGAAGGAAGGAAGGAAGGAAGGAAGGAAGGAAGGAAGGAAAAGAAAGAAGGAAGGAAGGAAGGAAGAGAAAGAAGGAAGGAAGAAAGGAAGGAAGAAAGGAAAAGAAAGAAGGAAGGAAGGGAGGAAAGAAGGAAGGGAGGGAGGGAGGGAAGGAAAGAGAGAAGGAAGGAAGGAAGCTAAAATCTTAACTCAATAAAGCAAAAGAGACGATGGTTCCCAATCTTCAGGTTACCGACTTGAGCATGACATGTTCTTAATTGTATTGTTTTCTATAGATTTCATCTTCCTTTATAGATGATACAGATACAGTATGTAACCCTCTATGCTCACACTGATGATCAACTGCAAAGAAACACTGTAACACGTTGAAAAGGCAATAGAAGATAATAAGTAAGTCATTAATTATAGCAGAGTCCATTTCCTAGATGCTCAATAAATACAAGTGTCATGGTTTATAAGTTAGGGCAATAGCTGCATTCCAAATATGAACAAAAATAACTGGGTCATAGAAAAAAAATTCATGCACAGGAAAATCTAAAAGCCTGTTGGCCAATCTGACCTCCAAGTTTTTAAATGAAGTACTTACCATCTTCCGTGGGCACGTAGATGTTTAAGTAAAGGCAGTCTTCGTTTTGATCTTGAACATAGGTCATTAAAGTATCCAAATTGGCAGTAAACCAGATGGGCAGCATATCATGCAATAAAGACCTCTCATCAAGGTGTTGGGGGCACACAGCAGCGAACTGGGTGGCATTTCGAACTCCGGTCCATGAGGATGGGGGTTCTGGGGGCTGAAACCGCCTCTCTCCAGTGGGAGGTGAGGCATAGGGGACCCCCAGGTACTGCTCCACTGGACCCAAAATCTCATTGGGCAATGGTGTTCTTAGGCCCCGGATTTTGCCATAATTTGTGTTGACGACTGGATACTGGGCTTGGCTGTCAATGAGCGTGAAGCGAATGACAAGAGCGGTTATCCACAGGAGGACATTGGAGTTCAACATGACGCAGACCGGCGTGAAGAACAGCGGCAGCCATAACAGTCCCTTGGGTCTCGACATTGTTCACTGCCACATCCGCGGGGGTCTGTGCAATACGACTCCAAGCAAGCAAAGCCAGGAAGTGAGCCTGCAGACAGAGAGGCCTTTCCAGGGAGCAAAAGACCCAGGAGAGGAGCCTCGGCGATGGGTCATAGACAGAGCCCGAGGTTAAGAACGCACCCAGCTGTTTTCTCGAGAGCCCATGGCGGGAGACAGCAGCCCTTTCTTAATCTGGGAAGGGAATTCCAGCAGGTGTGAGGCTCCAAGAATGTGGTGCTCATCCAACACCTTCCAAGGGTAGGGATACCTTAGGAAAACTCCAAGGCAGAGCAGTCCGCCTAATGGGGAAAGAAAGCAGATGAGAATAACAAAGCGAAGGGAAGGCATGCAACCCACCTCTCTTCCATGCAACCCTCAACATCATTCAGTGGAATTCTCATCCAGGCATGAATCTGCCCACCCAGGTCTCCATGGAGAAGAATCTAGCAAGAACATGACTTGCCTTAATTCTTGCTGGGCACCCCATTATCTGGAACGATGCACAACATTTAGAAAACATTCAACAAGTCTCCATGGTGTTAACAAACAAATCCCCAAAAGTTTCACCTGTCATTTAGATGACTGTAAAGATGTCTCCCAATTTCACTATTTACAAGGACTGGTGAGTCAGTGGATGGTACCCCCAAAACAATATTTCTCAAATGTCTAAGGAAACTGCCACTTCTCCCGAAGGGGATATGCATGGAGCCTAACAACCTTTCTTCAGTAGGAGAGTAGGGAAAAGGTGGGACTGGGCCAAAATGGCTTTATTATGTGTGGATATTTCTCAGATACACAAAGGGAGCATGACATAATGGAAAGAGTGTAGGCTCTGGATTCTAATCCTTCCAGGGCTATTCTGTGGCATATACCATTAGGCTACACACATCATCCCCTGAAATGTGTCTTCCTCATAAAAACTGAGCAAGATGAAACACTTCAGAAGACTGGGATGTTCCACCAGAACATCATTCGTAAGTCAAGTTGTCCATACTGCTGTCCTGGTTTTCACCAAAGCCTTCCAGGTCTCAGCCCATTTCATTTATTTTTGTTTGTTTCTGTAGCCCATTTTAAGTTTTTTTTAAGGTTTTATTTATTTATTTGAGAGAGACAGAGGGCACAAAGGGAGAGGGAGAGGCAGGTCCCCCACTGAGCAGAAAGTCCAGATGTGGGGCTCAATCCCAGGACTCCAGGATCATGACCGGAGCTGAAGGCAGACGTCCAACCAACTGAACCACCCAGGTAGTCCAGGAAGCCCGTTTTAAAAGCTGATGGCTCATTTGAGCTACCCTCCTGCGCAGTGTGATCTCCCAGACTTATCTAGATGTAGACGCTAGGACTCTCACTGGAAAAGCCCTTCCTCGGAGGACAGTACAGTAAAGAATGTTGTGCCTGAGTGGGAGAGTACCATCAATACAAAACATTACATTAGGAGTTGCAAGCAATATAGCTTCAAAGAGAGCGTTCTTCAACTCAAAAAACAGACAAACGTTCTTGGAAAGATGTTGTGGGTGCTTCAGAATATTTCTGGACTAGAGTATGATTATGCATTCAAGTGCACAGTTGAGATCTTGTTGAGTAATACATCAATAAGCTCATTTTTTCCCCCAAAGAAACCATGTGATTGCTCATGGAGCTCTACTACCACCTCTGGGGGAACTTCCATAGTCCGTGACATCCTGGGCCAAGCTCATGAGAGCTGAATGAGAATGCACTCTGAGTTTGGGTTCTACCACTGAAAGTGAAAAATACCATCACACCCAGTGGTGGATGTCTGTGTTTACGTCTATCTTTGAATTCGGCCACATACAACTTCTGGATCTCTGTCATGCCATGATCCAATTTCTAAATCATTAGGAGGCAGACAAGAACAAGAAAGATGCGATGACATGTTTGGAATCTTTTTTTTTTTTTTAAGATTTTATTTATTTGACAGCGAGAAGCACAGCTAGAGAGGGAACACAAGCAGGGGGAGTGAGAAAGGGAGAAGCAGGCTTCCCGCCGAGCAGGGGGCCCGATGTGGGGCTCGATCCCGGGTCTCCGGGTTCATGACCTGAGCCGAAGGCAGTCGCTTAACCAACTGAGCCACCCAGGTGCCCCGGAATCTTTTGTTTCCCTGAAAGCCCTTCTGCTTTTGAACCAGCATTACGTGTTCCTTCTGGAGCCTTCTTGGCGATAAAAGGAGATGTCATTAATTTGGGATTCTGATGGGGCTGAGTCTTCACACACTACGTCTGTGAGCTGAGGGAAGTGAGGCGAGCTGCCTGTCATTTAGGTAAATGGTGTATCATACCTTCTTCGTGGGGTGTGCTGAACAGGAATGAGGCACTATGCAAAGGTGTAGGGGCAGAGAAAACAAGCCCTCAATAAACACAAAACGCTAGGATTTTAACAGGGGCGTGTTAGAAAAGATTCCTGTGTAAAGACACAAGAGACACAGGCTCTGAAGTTATCCCAGGGTAACAGCGCTGAGCAAGTGTAGAGCAAAGAATCTCAAATCTGTGAGCCTCCCCTACCTGATCTGTTTATAACTGTCTGAGAAGGAAATTAGATTGTCCACACCGGGCAGCACATAGTCCCTGGGATGCAGAGTTCAATAAACGTGGACTCGGTTGGTGGGTTTATGTCAAGATTTACAAAGTTAGTTCCATTGGTAAATTCTGGCCCACTCAACCCTCCTCCAGTCCACTGTGGATAAGAGTATCTACGGGCCACATACACATTACAGGTGCATACGTGAGGTCCCGCCCAGACTTCCTGCTGAGTCCAAGGATCAAGTCTTTCCTCTGCCCAAATCTACCCCCTGCCCCAAGAGGGTTCTGAGAGAGATCATGGACCAGCAGGACCCAAGAGAAGGTCCTTGGGGAATGTGAGCACTTTCTAGGTAATGGGCATACATTCAGGGCTATTTGACGAATTTCCTTGCTTTTCTGAAATTTGGCTAATTTGCACACAGGTCATTACAATCTGAAACCCATGGTTTCCAGACCTCAGCGCTGTTGGCATTGTGGACCACATGGTTCTTCGTGACAGGTGCCATCCTGTGCCCTGTAGGGAGTGAAGCAACCTCCCTGATCTCCACTTACTAGATGCTGTGACACCTCCTCACCCAATTTTCACCATCAAAAATGTCTCCAGATGTAATTAAGTGACCATCCCGGAGGGATAACCAGAGGTCTGAGTCATCCTTTTTGGAATCTGGTGGCCATGTAAATGATTAAGGATCTGTGGGTATATGGAAAGATTATGGTGTGTGTGTGTGTGTGTGTGTGTGTGTGTGACGCATTCAAGTATTTGCCAACTTTAAAAGTCTTAGCACTGCAACTCAAAGAATTTTAAAATAAACCTATCAGGGCGTGTGGATGGCTCAGTGGGTTAAAGCCTCTGCCTTCAGCTCAGGTCATGATCTCAGGGTCCTGCTTGGCAGGGAGCCCCTGCTTCCTCCTCTTCCTCTGCCTGCCTCATTGCCTACTTGTGATCTCTCTCTCTATCAAATAAATAAATAAAATCTTTTAAAAAATAAAATAAAAATAAACCTATTAAATATGCCTCATGATCATTACAAAAAACCCTACACATTTAGCCAACCAATATATTTGAGGACAAAAAATAAAAGACCTCCTATGAAAACCTCACACACTGGGAAGTATTTCTCAAAGGCTGATAGGTCATATATGCATATAACATAGAGATTTCATATACATTATATATTGCATACACTTACAGACAAGTATCTCTTCCATATACTATACATACTTTTTATTTCCCCCAAAATAAAAAAGCACACTAGAACAGAAATTACCTGAATAAAAAAAAATTAATGAAAAAAAGTAAAAATCATACTTTCATTGAATACATATAATTCGGAAGTGAAGAAGCACTTTCCAGAACACTTTCTCGGCAAAGGTTGTGCAAAGAGGAATATTTCAGACTGGCATTTTGATGTGATTTATCACTTGATTGGATATTTTAGGAGAATTCTCTACAGGGCAGTCACTCTGCCTGAGATTGTAATTAAGAGAAAGCAGAAACTATGCAAGCATATCAGAATACAAATGGGTCCAAATAAAAGTCGTGATGCATTTCTCCCCAAAGCGCGCATCCCTCCAACAGAGACTAGTTTCATGTCAAAATATGTTTCATTAAGAGCCCAGACCAAGCTTACTTTGGTATTTCCAGGCCGTGACAAATACATTACAGGAGAGAGAGCTTTGTGGGCGTGTCTTCAAAAACCCTACCTCCTGTCCCCCCAAAAAGGGAGAGAAAATGAATGAGCTCCAAGCAACCGTGCTCCACGTTGCGCTCAGCTACATGGAAGGCCTGAGACTCATGGAGAGACCTGCTGCCAAGGGCACTTTGAAGAGTCACTTTCTAGGAAGCATCAAGACAGGAACAGAAGATGTGATCCTTGTCCAAATTAATGAGCTTGTACAATAATCCTCCTATACAGATTACAGTGAAACTTAGCACAGCCATTGCTCAAACTGTGTGCAACCTGTAGACACGACTGGGGTCCCTCCCTTTTGTTTTAGGGGAAGACACCAACATTTTCCACTATCTGAGTGGGGTGTGGAACATCTTTTGTCCTAGAAGACCGAGCTCGGCCATGGGTAGCCCAGTGAATGTGTTACCTAGAGGTGCAACATTGGCTTTCTGCATGGCTTTAGACAACATACACACATACACGAACACACACACGCACACCCCTGTCAATCCCTACTAAGATTCCCTCAATGCTAGCCATCAACCAAGTAGTGTATTATTTACAATATATTCTGCTCTAATCTCCTAGGGGAGCAAGGTTACAATCTATCAATAGTCTTTTGTCAAATGTTATAGCTCATTGCCCGTTGATTTCCACACTTGCTTTCAGTTCTGGTAATCAGATCCCGTACAAGTCCACCATGTTGAACCATGAAGCTAAGATGTAACTGCCAAGATGATCTTCAAGGTGGTTTTATGCCCCACTTATAGCCTCAGCGCAACTCCATCACCTGCCCACCCTAATTCTGTTCTTCTGCTGAAGTTTGATGGGTCTGGGTCACAGTGGAAGGACCTGGGGTTTACAGCAAGAGGACTGGTACAACCCAATCCAAATCCAGGATGAAGAGATAGTCACTTCTACTAGTAAAAACTGGCTAGATAGAAAGACGCTCAATAGTACGTAGCCTGAAAATAGGATTAGGAGTAAGAAATGGATTTTTCTAGAAGAACTATGTGGACAAGAGGACCTACAATGGTCACAGAAATTAGGCAACACCAAGATCTAGCTGCAGGTCAACACGAATTTCATAAAGACCACCATTCTAGGTCATGGAAACACCAGGGGGGAAACAATATGATCCCGGCCCACGACAAGTTTGTCAAACTATTCCTAACAGGACTGCTTGCTTTCTTATTCATGTTCTGTGTGTGGAAAGAAAGCACGGGGATCAGCATATAAAAACAACCCATTAAGTGCTTCATTTTCTGTGTCTGATTCAACTATTACCAAATATGGTTTCCAAGTGTAAATCAAGTAACTTGCAAAGTTACACATCTCCAGAGGGCGTATGAACTTCAGTCACCAACTCATTCATACATCTTCAAAGTCAGACCATCATGTATCCTGAATATTATCACTCACATAGCTTCACATGTGCTGAAAAATCTCATTCTTGATCCACTCACATTGCCTCCATATTTTGTTCCCTATCTCAATAACGAATATCATTATTTTTTTTAGTTATGCAGGCAAAATTAAAAGCCATCTTTGGTGGTTTCCCTCCATGAGTCCATACAGTAAGCCTGCAAATCGGCCAAGGGTCTCACAGGACAGAAGACTTGACCTCAGTCATTCTTGGCAAGATACAGAAGAGATCAGAAAGGATCAGCAAGCATTCAGAACACACATGGTACCAAGTGTTGAGCAAAGATGTGTGGTGCAACTAGAGCCTCGTACCATCCTGGTGAAAACCAGTGCAGTTCCATTGGAAACCAATTTTGTGTGCCATGCAGAACTCAAACATACAGAAGACTTTGGCGCCAGTAAACATGCACACACACAGTCACGCATACATACCACCTGGTATATATAGTCTCCATCTCTCCTAAAGAGCGTCTTTAAAAAAGACTTTATTTATTCATTCATTTTCAAGAAAGAAAGAGAGAGAGCCTGAGTTGGGTGAGAGGCAGAAGGAGAGCAAGAGACTCTTCGGCAGACTCCACATTGAGTACAGAGTCCAATGCAGAGCTCGAGCCCATGACCCTGAGATCGTGACCCGAGCCAAAACCAAGAGTCACACACTCAACCGACTGAGCTGCCCAGGCATCTCTAGAGAGCTTCATAAATATTTGTGTCTGCAGACATGTAAGGGAGTTTCCATGCATAGCCAGAGTCACAGGAGCAAAAAATAAAAAATTAAAAAATTAAAAAAAAAACCCTAGGATAATTCAGATGTCTATTAACAGGAGAATGGACTCTTAAATGTTGGCTCCCCTAAACAGAATACTACACAGTCATGAAAAATGAATAAAATATAGACAATAGGTACCAAAATGGAGAAATCTCTAAAACAAAAAGCAAGTCACAGAAGAATATATAGGGCATGGTTTTATTTATATAATATCATATAAAACTAGACAGGCCATTGCTTAGAGTTCTATTTGTACTAAAATGGTAAAAGTGAAGGGCATTACTGAAGCCAAAACCTGGGATGGCTGTTGTGTCTGAAACATGAGACAGTGGGACTCAACCCACATGAATACAGAAGGATAATCGATAACGTTCTATTCTGTAGTCTGGCAGTGTGTATGTGTGTTTAATTTTTGTTTTTAAATAAATATATATAATTTATATATTTCTATGTTTATATATAGTGCACATTTTATGAGTATGATTCTATAGCAACACAAGTTTTAATCAAGAGTTGCATGTCTCTATGGGTTTGGCTCAGTGACTTCACCTTCACATGCACTATCGAAATAGGTTTAAAAACTGAAGGACAGATAGACACTGTTTTCTCCAAAGTTATGTTATGAGCCCAAGGGAGAAGAGGCCATCCACTGACACAGTACATAAAAAAGAGCAGGGTCCTGGCGGCATCGCTGAAATGGAGAATGGCTCAGCTAACAGCGTCACTGCCCTGGTCACTAATTAGCCAGGAGACCTCTGGCCCATGACTTAGTGCCCAAGGCTTCCACTCCCTGAGATAGACAGGGAGGCTCTGACAAAGTCACCTCTTAAGATGCCTTCAGTCTGAGAATTATGTAAAACCTCACACTATCATCCTCGAAACGGAGTGTGCATGGACTATGGAAACCGGTGGGAACAGAACTTTCCACAGTAAAGCAGGAGGACCTAACTTCAGGGACATAATTCATCCAGAAAAACAAGGGAAGGTCTATCGTGTCAGAAGCAGCTGGAATCACCTTACAGATATACCCCCCAGAAATGGCATTTTGCGATACCTCGGACATAGATCAGCAGCGTAAAAACATCACTAATGTCATTCCCATGATTCCTTCATCAAGACTCAAAATGGACATGCTCTTGTTTCCAATGCCTACTGATTTATTGTACTATTTGTCTCGTATAAATAATCCATTCCCTTCCTCTCATATCTAACTATATGGAGTTATTTCATAAGCTTGTTCCTAAGTTTTACATAAATACATGTATACATGTGTATAGACACACACAGGTTGTTTATGTACATAGACATGGAATATATATTACACTGAAACACTATATATTGCACATACACAAGTTCTTCAATATACAGGTCTAGTAATCCAAACTAATAATGTGATATGAACATGCACCTGTGTGTGTGTGTGTGTGTGTGTGTGTGTGTGTCTCCAAACTAAGCCACGGAAATATTAAGCCCCGTAGGTTCAGAAATTATTCCTTCTCCATTCTTTGTAGATCCCCAAAGTACCTTGTTCAATGCTCTTTATGTTGTAGATAATCAATAAAACATGTTATATGTGATGCTGGTAATCTCTTCCCATATAGAAAGCTCTAGGCATGAGCCAATAGGAGAACAAGACTCAAGTACCTAAGGAGATACATTGCAACATGTATTCGTCTACGTGTTAAATACCTAGGGGACCATCTGGGGCTTGGCCAGATACATGCGCCCTAGACTCATGGCCCCACCAGTAACCAAGCCTTCAACTACATCAGCAACCACTGAGGAGGGTGTAAACGATCAACGTGTCCAGTTTCTTATCTATGAAATGGGCAGACTACAGAATGTGATGCATGGACATGAGAGGGTATGCTACCCTCAGGGTGTAGAAATATATATGTCTGTGTGTGAGTATATACCTATAATTATATAGTAGATATAAATATATATAAACATGTACATAAACATGGAAATCTAGAACAAAAGTATCCTCCCAAGAAATGCTCGCTGATTAGAATGACTTTCTGAGGTTCTAGTTCCTGGTTCCACTGTGGAACCCACTCTGATAAATACAGACAGATGCCAAACCAAGTCCCATCTGAGCACAGTCTACATCCCAGCTGATGAGATAAAGCCTGTACTGAAATTTTTACAATTAAGCACACATATGGTCCGTTTCCTCCTCCTGTGGGACCATGGGATCGTGCACGATGGTATTTGGGATGGAGCGTCTGGAGATGCATTTAAACTTTTTGGTAGGTAGGGAGAGCTGGATTCTTCAAGATAATAACAGAGGAGTTAAGCTTTGAACTTCAAAAATGTGAAAAACAAGCTTACCAAGATTTATGGAGAGCAGGAAAGATAATACCAGAAGGAACACTCACATTATGTCATAGTTACTTCCTAAATGTTTACACTCAATGCTAGACTATGAGCAATCTAAGGGCAAAGACCAGAGATGATTAATATCTATACTTAGAAAACAGAAGGTCTCCGCAGAGGTCATTAAATTAAAGGGAAGAGAAAAGATAGAGAAGGAAGTCAGATGAGACAGGAAAGACATAAGAACTGACAAGGTCAGATTCCCCAACGTTCTCCTCAGCTCGCCTCCTGTGGATACCATCTATAAACCTCCACCCCACCCGCAGCTCCACTCATGTTTCTGACATAAACTTCCTTTGGGCCCCCTGGTCTAGCCCGTATGGTTTCTACCCAGAGGAATTTTATCTTGAAAACAGGGAGATTTGATTCCCTCTCTGACTCCACAGTAGAACACGGTAGAGTCTTTGACACGTTACCAGTTTCGGCCAATTTCAATAAGAACTTTAAAAAAAAAATAGCATTCTGATCCAGGTCTGAAACTAAATTTGTCTGCACGTCTGCAAGCAAAGTAAGGACTCCCGGGTGCCAGGCACTCTTGCAGAACTCGCGAAAGGCTTCGTCGTAACTGTGAACTATGGCAGACATCATCTAAATCACTGAAAGGCAGTATTTAAGACAGAGGACACTAAACGAGTTCTCCTGCAAAGGAAAACTATCACTTTGAGTAAAAGAAGATTTGCATAGTTATTAACAACCCAGTTTGACCTGGAATTGGAACCCCAGGTGTGGGGGTTTTGCAGACAGATGGTTGAACTTGGTCGCTGAGTCCTAAGTGGGGGACAACCGCAAGAACCATCTTGGGCAATAATGAGAAGTACGTCTCTGTGGGTCTTCAGTAAGTAACTTTGAAACTGCTGTTCACAGCCTCTCCTAATGAGCTGTGTGCTGTCCAAAATGGTGGGTGTCTTTAGAACGTATCCCAAGACACCATCCATGACCCAAGGATCACTTCAATGTGACAGAACTTCAGCACGAGTGCCCTCTTTTTTCTCTGAAGCCTTCTCTGAGAAGTAGCTTCTCGGCCTACAGGAGATGTCTACTTCCTGTCCTAGGGAAGACTGCTTCAGCTCATATGGAAGACCAAGTATTTTGGAAATTACTATTTCTATGTGATGTTGCCCTGACTGTTCACCTTTTCCTCTCTTGGGTTTCTGATGGCACAGTCACTTGTAATGACATGGTGTTGGGCTTATAAGCTGTAGGGCTCCAGGTTATGAAATAATCCTTTTTCCATGAACTTTCCTTCCGGAGCATGACTCTTGCATAATCTCCCAGGAGAGGCAGGATTTGTCTTTGGTCTTGAGCACCACATCCCCCAACCCGTTCCCCCAAAATATCTGCTCTGAATCCCTCTGATTGGACTACTGGTGTGTGTGAACAGTGTGTTCCCCAGAACGGGAGACATTATAGAGAGGTTTCCTGTGCAGGGATCAGAACATAACTGAGGTGACCTTCCAACTCTAGGACATAACCAGGGCTTCTAAGATTGGGAATAAGGTCAAGATGCTTCCTTGAAAACCATTCCCACACATTTGCATGGGAAGGGAAAAGAGGAAGGAAGGCAGGTGGGGAAGCTGCAAAGTAAAGGATCAGATTTACAAAAGAAGGCAAAAATAAGAAGTTCAAAGTTGAAAGACAGAACCACGGTCAAGTCGAGAACATAAGACGGGACTCCCAGGCATCTCCTTGCCAATCTACTTCCAAATCCTCACACACATTACCACACGGTAAAATTCATTAAAATGAAAACTATTTTGCCAAGAAAGGCAGTAAATAGCCTTCAACGATAACTGCTCTTGAGACTTTAAAGTTTTTCAAGTAAAAATGGTAGGAGGAGAGTAAGCCCCTACATTGCTATCTTTTGGTTTTGTTTTACAGAGAATTCTCATGCTCTACTCAGCATACAGAGACCTCATCTGTCTCACACTCACCCCTCAGCTCTGGAAACAATCCCGATCTACACATGCAGGCTTTACAAAGGAAATCTGGGTAGAAAAGGGTTTAAGACCCCTTTCTCTACCATGATCCCCTCTCCTACCCAGATGCCCTTCAAATGGATGCCCTTCAAGGGTTCTATGAATGTAAACAGATAAATCTCATCTTTGTTTTTCCTGACCGTGAACTGAAATGTGGTATTTTCTCCTTCAATTACAAACATAAGTGTAACACACACAGACATACACACACTCAGTAGTATCAGAAATTCCTGCAATTTCCCCCCATAAGAATCACATGTATTTTCCTATCCAATTAATGCTATTGCAGACGCCCGAAAATACTATGTATGCTCATCACCACTTTGAAATTGTGCCATTTATGAGGCTTTTAACCAGATCTGAATATGTAACACCCAGGAAAGAAGTACATACATTATTAGGGTAGATTTAAAAAAATATCTTGATAACTCTGCCAATAAAACCAGTTTCCTTTTAAGCTTATTTATCTTTGGACTTAAAAGTATCATTTTTATTTCTATTTTTTTAAAGATTGTATTTATTTCTTTGAAAGAGAGAGAGTGAGCGAGCACAAGCAGGCAGAGCATCAGGCAGAAAGAGAGGGAGAAGCAAGTTACCCACTGAGCAAGGAGCCTGATGTGGGGCTCAACGTCAGGATCCCCAGTATCAAGACCTGTGCTGAAGGCAGATGCTTAACAACCGAGTCACCCAGGCACTCCTGAAAGTGTTATTTTTAGAAAAAGGGTCTATTTTTCACTGAGCTGACAAAGGGGTCTCACACCCTCAACACACGCACACATATCCCAAGAATTTATGGTTCAGAAGCCCTGACTAATGGCTCAACTAGTAATGCCCCCTGGCTCGTGGTGGTAAGGAGACAGTCAGCTACGAGACCTGGGGTTACAGCACGGGGTACCGCACAGCTCTCTGCTGGTGGACAAGGTGAATGTCGTTGGATGAATGAAGACCATCTACTCAACAATTTCGTACAAGTGTTTCTGGCTCTTCTTCCCTCCCTTGGGAAGACGTGCCTTAGCACGAGTCCACCATGAAAATAAATGACCCTTCCCTCCACCTGCAGGTCTCACTTGGCTCCGGTCATTTCCATGCAGGGGAAGGATGTCTTCCTGGTCACCTCTCCCTGGACACCTTTGGTGGAGCCTGAGACCATGTCATCGTGGCCTCCTTAAAGGTCAAAGCTGTGCCCACAACAAGTGCCTAACAGGAATATTGGAGGTTCTCTCATCCAGGAAACGAAACACCATGTGTGCCTTTGTGTATCTGTGAGGGGCTGGGGGGCGGCAGGATCATAGGCAAGACCAGGGCACCTGTCACCCCCAGAGAGATTCTAGCCACCACAGTCTTTCTCTCCCTCTGAATCAAGCCCCTTAAATTTCAAATCTACAACCTGAAAATAAAGGAAAGTTAAATTGGATGCTATATGCTCAGGGTGAGTTTCTTTCATGAAGTCATGAGAAAGAATGCCAGCAATAAATAGAATTTATAGAGGTGTGCTTTACCATACTGCTTCTCAATCCCTATTCTCCTACCCTCATGCTCCATTTCTCAGAGACAAGTCCAGGAAAGGTTCAAGATTCTATAAGCTCCAGAGTATCTCGTAACAAATGGCCAAATCCTGAGACTCTAAACAGGTAGGTCTCTCTCTTCCCTATATGGGCATTCCTTTGGATCCCTTTTGAATCCCAAAATTCCTTGTGTTTCTTAAATATATATATATTCTTTCTCCCAGTCCCCTCCTTCTCTATACAGGATATAAAAAGGTTGGTCCTTTTTTTTTTCACTACGGTAATGAGATGTCACAGATTTTCTGCAATTAATGCTTTCCTTGGTTATTTTCAGACCTCCTATTAAGAGCTATTCTCTTACCGTAGCCTATTCCTCCGAACCCAATTAAACCCAATTAAATCCTCTTCCATGATTGTTCTATTTCCCCCATGTTTAATTATCTCTTAACAAGTCTGTTACTGCATGCTTTCAATTGGCGACCCCAGACGGCATCACTGAGAGAATGCGTACACACATCTATGAAATCTGGATGTGAAATTATTACCTGGCAAACTCCCGCAGGTGGAAACCTACCAACAGGGAAGGAGGTTCCATTTTAAGAGCCCCTACTGCAACTTTAAATATGAGAGCACTATCAGCTGATCACATAAAAAAAGGTCTTAAAACAACAAACATAAAACAATTCACCTCTATGAAGTATGTCCTTTGAATTAATTAGGTCACTAGGAAAACGGGCTGAATTTATGCAGTCCAGATAACTGGCTTCAATATGTATTAACCGTAAGCTTTAGTTTTATATGTGTGTGTATAGGTGTGTATACATTGCTGTGCATGTGAGAGACAGTAGCTACTTCTCAGACTGGATTAAAATTACAAGCCTTGCACCCAATCAGGACATTTTTGGTGTTAAATTTCATCTCACAGATTAAAAGCTTACAGAAATACAAGAAGGAATATTAAAAAATTCATCTGTTGTAAGGATATTCTAAAAGAGCAAGATTAGGAAGCTAAAACTCATAAAAAGCAAAGGAAAATCGGAAGAGGCAGGGTAGAGACATAGCTCCCCATCAGAAACACTGGTTTTTCGGATCCTGGAAAGGGATCTCAAAGGAGGAGAGACCACAGGCACCTCCAGCAGAGAGGGGAACAGATGAGTCAGGTCTCCCAAAATCAATAATCTGAGAAAGAAACTCAGGACGAAGATCATGTCATGGTGCCAACTCTAAATGTCAGCATTGCAAGGTTTTAATGAATTAGTCTCTCCAAGGATAAAACGGCCTCAAAAATAGATGCTTGTGGAAGCCAGAGCTGTCTCACTGCAGAACATACAGACCTACAAGCTGTCTGGTATTGATCAGGTAGAAGGTTCATTGAAGAAAGGTACATGAGGCTCTCTGCAAAAGATAGGCAGAGTGATCTATGGATAATCACCAGCGTTCGTGTGTAGGAACTGAGTTCTTCCCACTGTCGCAGCTTGGGAAAGAACAGGTTGTAATGAAAGAATATTTTGCCTCAATGCAAGCATGCTTGACCACTGAGCAAATTTCTGGCACTGGTAACGATGTCCCTGGCCCTTGACTGTAAGGACCTCTCGGAATGAGACCAGAAGAGCGCACGGAGCTCCGGTGTGGGGCCACCTGGGATGAGCGCCAGGGAAATGCAAACAGAGAAAATTATATTGAATTCAATCTCATGTGCGGTCACAGAAACAGGGAAAAGTGGAACAATTATGCTGGAATTGCGCCACGGCCCATGCACAATGGGCTTCCCGTAGGAGAGGCAAAGCACTGCAAAACAAGAACATTCTGTAACTTTGGTTAGGGGGGCAGGGGGAGAGGGAAAAAAAAGAAAACAAGCAGAAAATAGAAAGCTTTTGAGAGAAAACATTAGGTCATTTTTAAGTGATTACAGGCTTTCTCTAAAGAACACATCACATAATGGAGGGGACAAAAAAAACAACTGAGTGATAAAATTTTCTCAATACCGCATGCTTGATTTATTTTTTTAACGGAAAGCACTGTGTGTAGATGAAGGGAACAGGAGATGGGATTTTAAGTCAAACTAATGATCTGTACTACTCTAGACGCGTGAGTCTCAAATTTGACTGTGTGCTAGAATCCTCGGGGAACTCTGAAAAATCTCATTCTACTGGTGGCACCTGGGACCCAGTCAGCCAGAATCTCTGGACAAACCAAGCACAGATACCAGATCTCTATGAAATTCTCCAGGCCATGCTGAGGGTCAGCCAAATTTGCAAAATGGTGCTGCTTCCGATGGGACGATTCACGCACACGTGCCATGCAATTGGGGCCTTATTTTAATTTGTTCTTCTAGAAAGACCGTGTGTCTACAGAAGAAGCCAAACTATGCGCATCATTTTTAACAGCATCAGTAACGCCAACCCGCAAATCACTCCACCAGACCATGGTCACGCCTGTCTTGGGAGTCGTAGTTTCCCATAGGTATTGGGATTGCCGACCCATCGGTATATTATTTCTGGATGCTATCTAAAATTTGTCGGTAGGCAACAACCTTGTTCGTCTTACATCCACACAATAGAATGACAAGACTAATTGGGGGTCTCTGACTCTTCAATAGTAACACTACTGTAACCAGGTGACTCACAGTCACTCTTGAACCGAGCTTTGTACGCTGTAAAATGTCCTTTCTTGAATAATCTGTGCTATCTGGAGACAGTAACAGCCTCAGGTTTTCATTTTCATGCTTTTTCTGTATCTACTGTTTAATTCTTCTAAATGCTCCCGCAAAACTATCGCCCATCCCAAGTACTGCTGGCACGAGTATGCCTGTCGCCCTTTCTTTCTTTCTTCCAGGTCTGCCTGTCTCGGTTCCTTCTGTCCCAGTGTGCTCCCAGCACTCCTCTGGGACCCACTTCCTTTCACCATCTCCCCCTGAGTCCATTTTGGTTTCTTGGAAACCAAGTCTTTCCATTTTATTTACTCCGCTATTTGAAGGAAGACATAATCACACAGCTTTCTGAGAAAGAGTGCATGAAACATTAATCTTTCGAGACGCTACATGAGTAAAAATGTCATTACTCGACTTCATACTGACAGTTTGGTTCAGGACAGAGTTCTATGTACCTTGTCAATTCACTTTTCTTACAACGGCTAAAGTGTTCTTCTGTTTCCAAACCGTTGGTAAAGACTTGGAAGGGTCCCATGGCATTCTGACTCTTGATTATTTATGGGCTGTTGTCTTTTTTTATGTGTTTTCCAAACACTCTGAGGATCCAAACCTCTCAGCATCCCGTCTACATAGCTACTGAAATCCCAGGACAGTGTGCTTGGGAGTAATTTTTATTCTCTTCACCTGCTGGACAACGAAGGCAGCACAAATTCTGTAAGCTTGGGTCTTTTGATGCCAAGGGAAAATTAAATTATTTATAAGTCACTTCTACCTCTTTCCTGAACCACTGTGTGTATGATAAATTCCTGGACTGGGTGTTAATTTTCTCTCTTTTTTTTCTATCACTCTCTCTCATGAGCTTTTACTAACAGGAAATAGCCTCATATTTATTTTCCCATCCAAGTTTTAAAAGTGTGCCTATTATGTCACTTTTTCATAGGATCCTCATTTCTTTTTTTGTTTCTTTTAAGGATCAATATTTTGGCTTATGCCTCACAAGTTATATAGATCAGAGATTTCTTGTTTTTTCTATTTGATACTTTCTCTACTTCACCTGATAACGCTTTTCAACTGGCTATCTTTAGGCCTATCAAGAGGCTTTTCACTTTTATATGTAGGATTAAGACTATCTTTTTTCATTTGAGAATAAGCTCTATGTGGGGGTTTTCAGCAGGTGGACCTCTGTACAATGAAAAGTAATTTACTCAAATAGTCTTCGAATGCCGTTTTATGGGATTCTTTTCAGAAAGAACTGCCTGGTAAACAACTTCCCCATAAAAAAGAATCCTCCAGCATTGGCTTGTGCAAGTCCAGTGGCTTTTACCCTAGAGGGGAGAGGGCAAGAGAAAAGGCTGACTGGCCCCTGGCAAGCAAACTGTATCCAATTTTCTAGTTTTTGGTCTAAGCACTCCATGCTCACTCCACTAATCTTCAAGAGCCTGGTGCTTCTTGCCTGGGTTGAATTCCTCCCGAATAGATTTCTTTGGTTTCCTGAGGAGTGGGGCAAAGGACACTGTGCTTCCACATGGGATGGAACATGTGTGGTCTCACAGAACAACTGAGCCCAGGGTTTTGGAAGAGGTAGCAAGATCGATGCATGTGTGTTCAATCCAACCTGGATGAAGAGAAACAGGGAATTCTCCACCACCGTGGAAATGATTTATTTTTCTTACTCTGACAAAAATAGCTCTGCACATAATACAAGAAGCTGCACTAAAAAATAAACTGGAGAGAAATGGTGGGACAGCATAAGACCATGTGCCATTATACCCCCCAGAAGCATGGAGACTTAGGTCTATGAGATGGGATTTCATTACATCAAAGTAAATGCTTTCCAAGGTCATTCAGGACCTAGCTTGATCCAATATACTCTGTGTATTATTCCATTCTTCTTACATAACACATCATCAAGTATTTCTCTTTGTTTTTTCATTTTTATCTGGCACAGATGCATCTAATAATAGGACAAGATTAAAGCAATTTTTAGAGAATGAAGAAATAGGGCTAAGAGTAAAAATTCCTGTGGAAAAACAAGATGGCGACAAGAGTGAGGATAAGAGCCATGCATCAAACACATGACAAAATATATTTGCACCATTGAGCTGTAAACTTTCCTCAATTAATATCCTCACTTTCTTCCATCCACATCACCCAATAACCTCATGTTGTGTCCTGTCCATCCTATGTCGCCAAAAGGGCTCCTGATGGCCCCAATGTTGCCACTTGGGTTGGGGTCTCCCTTCTAAACCTGAGTAAGAACCTCATGTATACATTTAGACAACAGAACATTTAATGGAAAGGACTGTGTGTAGGTCTCTCAACAAAGCTCTAAAGTCAATGAATATGCTAATATACTGCATGGGAGGAAGCGGTCCCCAAATTCCAATGCGAGAAGAGTAAACAGTGGCACCTTTAGTCACTGGCATTTTCCCCACACTCCAGTCATCTCGTCGAGGCAGCACCAACACTGATGTTCACGGTTGGGGAAGAGCCTATCTCTCCAACCAGTTCCGCTGCTGACCCCCCTTCGTTTCCTCAGGGTAAGAAGCACAAAGATGACTTTGAAAAGTATAGAGAAGAAACTATTAAACAGAGTTGCCGATCAAAGCAGGAGAATGCGATACAGCTGTTCTTGCAAAAACGCCAGACAGCGCGTTCACTCAGAATTACAGACATTCTCTGGCCCTTTAGTCTTTTATCCAAAATATATCAGCCATCTATGACAATTTCCATATCCTTGAATTTGCAAATGAAAAGTCCACGTCTTGTCTAAACAGTACTGTGGGATTAACTCTCCAATTTTAGGAAAACATCTACAGAAAATTAAATCCCATACATTTTCCCCAGAAGAGAAGCTTACATAGCTAAAGGTTGCAAAGCTGTGGAAAACATTTACATGTAAGGGAAGGAAAGCAAATGACAAGGGAGAGATGTAATTTTCTATAACATCAGTGACTTATTAAGTTGGTCTCCTCCTTTAAGCTCGCCGTGGTAGAGCGCTGTCACTAAGACATGTGTGATCATGGATGTGGCCGTCAACAAGCTCGGTGCCTACTACATCATCCTCACCCACACAACGGAGGTCCACGGGGTGGTCTGCTGAACCATGGGCACGTCCATACGCCTCCTCTTATTCACTTGTTTTCCAGGCTAGAAATGCTACCCTAAAAATAGCTCTGATTAATCTCTTTGGCAAACTCGCTGCCACTGTTTTGGAAGAATGATTCCGCTGAGGGCATTCTCATTCCCAAAGCACATAACGGTTTCAGAAGTCGAGACAAGCATTACTAAGTGAAGGAAGCCAATCTGAAAAGGCTCCTCCATGGTCCATGATTCCAACTCTAGGATGTTCTGGAAAAGGTAAAACCACAGAGACAGTAAAAGGATCAGTAGTTGCCAGGGCTTGGGGCGGGGAAGGGAGGGATGAATACAGGCAGAGCAGAGAGAAAACTTCAGGCAACAAACGTGTTCTGTATGATGCTGTCATGCTGGATATAAGGCATTCTACATTTGTGCAAACCTACAAAATGTATACCACCAAGAGGGAGCCCTAATGTAAGCTGCAAACTTTGGGGTATAATGACATGTCAATGTAGGTTCTCCCTTGGTAAGAAAAATATAAAGCTGACATCTTTCCAAGGAGACAGAGGTGGTGCCAGGATTCACACCGTCTCTTTTTTGTCTTCTCAGCACTGTGCTCTTAACCACGAGGATAGAAAGTCTTTTCCAATGTGCTGGCGTCCTATGCAATACAGCCAAAACGATTCAATAATATAACCCCTCAGTGTTAATTGAGCTTTAAATTTTCTGGTGCCTCTTAGCATTCTCACGTTAAGGGATATTCGGCAGCGTTAATATAAAGAGGTTGCTGACTTCAAATCAATCCCTCTGTAATTTAATTGAGTTCTTAAAATACATCAGCAAAATTGAGTATTTAAGATAAAAGCCACAATCTGCAAAACAGAAAGGATTACTGAGAAAGTTGCCATTCATGTTGTGGAAATATTATTTACAGGTTTATGGAAGCAATTAACACATGTCTGAAGCCACAATCAAAGTGCTTGCAAAGGGGGAGGGGCACACCATTCCCTCCACATCAGAGTGTGGGTGATCATTAGACACCTTTTTCTTCTGACAATTGATGTAAAAGTTCTAAATCTTCTTGGGAAGAAAGAGCACCCACTAAATTAAGATTTTGAGGAACTTGGTGCCTGCTGTGTCCACACCCAAAAAAATCTAGGATTCCAAAATTGTTCAGATTGGCTTAATACCCTGATTCAATATTGTTTCACTGTCCATGTTAATTTCACTCTACTCTGCCCCAACCCCCAACCCCCGTTATTTCTAACCCATTTCTTTGTACCTGTTTCTTCATATTGAAGGTCAAAAAGCAGCTCCCGAGTGATTTTGGATTCACGAGGATCTGAAGTTAAGCACACGCCCTCAGCCCACAGCTAACCCCGACAATGGCCTCCTGGCTTCATGCTGTGGTCACACTTTCCCATCCCACTACTGCATAGCCACCCTTCGACCTTGTGGAGTCCTTCAACCTTCAGTGTTGAGTTTCCTCAGCTCTGAAGTAAAGATTGTAACTGCGAGGTAGGTGGCATGGTGGCCCCCGTAAAGATGTCCCCATGCCAATCCCCAGAACCCATGAATATGTTATGTTACACAGAAAATAGGAACAAAGGTTGCCGACAGAATTATGAGTGTGGATTGGCTGACCTCGAGATGGGGAGATGATCCTGGATCCCGGAGGTGGGCCCAACACAAGGACAAGAAGAGTTATATAAGAGGAGAACAAGGGGCACGGAAGAGACCGAACAGAGAGATGATACATGAGACAGAGGCTCTGGAGACAGAGGAAGGGGGCAATGAGCCAAGGAATGGAGCGGCCTCTGGGACCTCTGGAAAAGAAACAGATTCTCCCCCAAAGTCTGGGAAGAAATGCAATCTTGTTGCCCTGTTGATTCTAGGTCCCTGAGACTCATTTTGGACTTCTGAACTCCAGAAGTGTAACATCATAAATGTTGTTGTCTTAACATAAAACATAAATGGTGTTGTCTTAAGTCATTGAGTTTGTAGTAATTTGTCGTAGCCACCATACGAAACCAATATGAATGGTAAATACTGGATACAGTGGTTGAGATGATTGAGTTAGTATATAAAAAGCAGTTGGCACAGGTCCTAGCGCAGATGAAAAACTATGGGATTGTCAGCCTACGATATGGTTGATAGCCCAAAGAGAGAACACTGGGTTGAGGAGGAAAAATGCTAGGTGGCACGGTGAAAAAAGAAATAGCGGTATTTGGGGGCACACAGTTCCCCTTATGTTATGCACTTAAATAACATCCTATTCCGTCTATCATTGTTTTGATTCCACAAGCATCACAAAATATCTTGATATGTGTTATTTCCTGTACAGAACGCTCTAGATTTTATTTATAATTTTAGCCAGTTGCCAAATAACAAATTATTCAAACAGAACCATGTCCTTTGAACATGAAAAACTGCTTCGAGGTAGGAGAACCTCTGGACATTTTTAAAGAACACCAGAGGGATCCACAAAGTTGACACACCTGACATTTAGAAAGTGGGACGGCGATGGGGCTGACAGACTTGAGATGTCGTCGTGGCCCTGGCCAGGTCTGTGCGCTCTCCCTCTGTGTTCTCGAATGTCACTATGGCTCCCGTGACCTCCTGAGAGAAAAGGCAAGCTAAGGACCAAACCGGAGCACAACCAGATGTGATCATGTTCACCCACCAAATTCTGATACTAAAGCAAATCTCACAATTCATCTATTGATTTCTGTCGCTCCTTAGTTCCAGGAAGGCACAATTTCCTGTGATCCCCGTGGACCCAATGGACAAGACACTCATGGAACAAGAGCCCACCGTGATTTTTCTAGCAACCAATCCACTTCCTCAGAGCTCAGTTTCTACCTCTGGAAAATGGACAAGATCTCTCTGCCTAACCTGTTCCACAATCAAATAGGACCACGCATGTGAAAGGAAGGTTGAAAACCACAGAGCGAACAAATGCATCCATAATTATCCTGGCGGGCCCTGACTATTTCACTTTATTTAAAATCCGGTATTACAGTGTGCTGATAGTCACTATCATCATCCAAGACCACATGCATGTGAGCACGAGAAACACATCTCCCTCATGGACTTATCCAAAAAATGAGTAAAATATCGAAATGTAAAGCATCTATCGATCTTGTCACTTGTATGAGTGTGCTAACACAGATCACATAACTCAGGTAAAACCAAGGAAAGCGAAATCCCACGGTACCGGCAAAGAGACAACATCAAGTTAAGGTTTTGAAGGTCTGAGCCAAGAAAGCTCCTATACTTTAATACTTTTTAAAAAAACACCAAAATGCTAAGAATAGCATTGTAAGGAAAATCAGGCATATTTTGTTGACAAAAGCTACAAAACATTAATATACTCAAGAGAAGGGGATAAGGCTTCTGGGAATGTCATCCCATCAAAAAGATCATGCCATCCTAAACATAAACCACCTCCCAAGAGTGTCAAGAAGTCATTAAAAAAATAGAGTAGATTAAACTTTAGAGTCCTGCTACTTATGTGATTTTTATGGCATTTCTAAGAGAGAGAAACCCAGATATTGTAATTTCCTCGTGTGCGTGCAATGTGCCCTGATCTGGTCCCAGGATCACCGGTTCTCTGAATGCCCTCCTCTACTCAGTGTTGGGTTCACACCCTCCTCGTCAGCCCAATGGGGCATCCACACCGTCATCTGCTCAATGTGGCATTCACATCCTCGTCCTCTACTCAGTGTTGGGTTCACACCCTCCTCGTCAGCCCAATGGGGCGTCCACACCATCATCTGTTCAATGCGGCATTCACACCCTCCTCATCTGCTCAGTGTTGGGTTCATACCCTCCTCATCAGCTGTGTTGGGTTCACGCCAACTTCATCTGCTCAGTGTTGGGTTCATACCCTCCTCATCAGCTGTGTTGGGTTCACGCCAACTTCATCTGCTCAGTGTTGGGTTC
>PITA01011836.1:0-40987 GCA_004023965.1 Spilogale gracilis | reverse complement strand
ACGTTGGGTTCACACCCTCCTCATCTGCTCAGTGTTGGAGTCACACCAGTCTATCTGCTCAGAGGGCTCTCACTGATCTCTGTTTTCTCTGTACTACTTGCCATCTGAAGCCCCACCTCTCAGATCAAGTGGGTGGAGAGAGCACATGCTACTCTGCCAAGACCAAAAGGCAAGTGCAAATCACAAGGACACCATCAAAGTTCTGGCTGAAGCCAAGTGAAAAACAAGATGGGAAAGGAGGTGGCTTCTTCTCAGCTTACAGGACTGGGATATGGGGTCCCTTTCTGTTTCCTAAGGACATCTCCTTATGACTCCGTTATCACACCGAAGACAAATGACCAACTTTTCAGAGCTCATGAGACATGATTAAAATAGATTAATGTCCTGTCACTAAGCTCCCTTTAAGTTTTTAGTAAATTCACCTTATTTTGTGTTTAAACAATGGATGTGTACCTTTAAGAACCAGGTTCAATTTGAAAGAAAATTTTAACACAAGATCTACAAAGAACAAAAGTGCTAAGTACATATGCACATGAGCGATCACTATACTAAACCTTAATGACAGGCTTCCAATGGAATGCTGGATATGATTGCTTGTTGTAGATAATGAATGCTGAATGCACTTGTTTACTGTTTATAAACAGAAAGTAGCAACAGAAACTGTTAAGAAAAAAATTTTTTTCGACTATGATTTTCCTCAATAACAAAACAAAAAAAAGACAGAAGAGGGGTGCCTGGGTGGCTCAGTGGTTAAGTGTCTGCCTTCAGCTCGGGTCGCAATCCCAGAGTCCCAGGATCAAGGCCCACCTCGGGCTCCCTGCTCCGCAGGAAGCCTGCTTCTCCCTCTCTCACTCCCCCTGCTTGTATTTCCTCAATAGCTGTGTTTCTCTCTGTCGAATAAATAAATAAAATCTGGATGTAATTCTGAAATTATTATTCTTTAGGATCTCCCCTGGAGCAGAACCATAAGGAATGGCACAAGATTATCAGTTCATTTCCACTACCCTGGCCTACATTTTTCTCCAAGTCAAGTGAAGGTAAAGCATTTCTGGGGAAAACACTATTCCATTTCTGGGGAAAACCCTATTGCATTAGGCACCAATATTTTGACTGTCTCTCTCTCTAAGCAACAGTGATGATAAGTCTCTATGCTTCGGGGAGAACTTCTTTCTCATCTTCCTTGGTGAGTCCATGGCTCTCCGGAACATCAGGATGGGGTATGGTTATTTGGAACCTTGGCCCTCTTTTGATGACTGTGCATGCCTGTTAATAAATTCTAGCAGACAATAACAAAGAACCCTCATGTTCCATGACTTCTTTAGTCATCCTCTACAATGTACCTCACACAGAGACGCACGTGCTATGGGATGAATATAAATACATTTATAAGAGATGGACAAAGTCGTGACACGGTCACCAAGGAATGATTTCATCTTTCTTGGGTTATTAATCCAATAAATTCAATAATTAAACATAATTTAATGAATTCAATAAATCGCTTGAGACTGTAGGGGCATTGCGTCAGATGGGGTGGTGGTTCCCATAATACAAAATATTTCCCATACTTGAGGGATTTTTCAGCCTCATTGGGAAGTCAGATGTTTACGTAAATGGGCAGGAGAACACTAATGGAGATGTGCCCTTCAATAACTGATTGTCACAGAGGAGAAAGGCTTCCCTAGGAAATGATGTTCAGGTGACATCATGACATTAGATGAAACAGGATTTTTTTTGGGAACTCAGAAACAGGAAGAAAGGTCAGCTAAGGGAGGGGGAGAACGCAGCACTTCACAGCACCTGAGGGTCTGAGGCAACACCGCTGATTCTAGAAGGTTCTGAATGGTTCCAGCTGCCCAGGATGGAGCACGTGGAGGGACGTGAGAAATGGAATGCCACAGGGGGACTGGGGCCAAGTCACCAAAGGCCATCCCCAGTCTTTGTTCACACAAGGGGAGGGGTCTTCCAGACACAGCCATCCTCAGGTTCAGAGGGTGAGATTCCAGAAGGAGAGACAGCAAAGAAGGAAGGAACGTGCTAAGTTGCATGTGCTTGTGAGTAAGAGCTAAACTAAACCTTAGTGAAGGAGAAGTCAGGAGGGCTCTTATGGATGGAGAGCTTGAGAAGCAGCCTCCGGAAGGAGGAGGAGAAATAAGAGCTTGACAGGCATGAAAAGAGCATCCCAAGGAAGGGGACAGATGTCCTGATGGTCACTGATGATGACGGCTGGGATTCATCTCCAGGCACTGCCAAGATAATGGCCAACTATTTGTGGTAGACTGAACAGTGCACCTCCTCAAACCCATGTACTTCCAAATCCCCCAGAATCCCTGATCCCGAAGTAACGGGGCACTGACCCCTGTGGAACTGCAAATCCACATCTAACATGGGACTCCCCGAAACGTACCTGCATCCAGCCCACTGTTGACTGCAAGTCTTACTAAAAAAATGAAGTCAATTTATACATATTTTGTATGTTATATGTGTTATGTACTGAATTTGTACAACAAAGTATGCTAGAAAAAAGAAAATGTTCTTAAGACAATCACAATGAAGAGAAAATACATTTACAAGATTGTATTGATAAGTAGAAATTTGGGGCCCCTCAGTGGCTCAGCTGGTTAAGCATCTGCCTTTAGCTCAGGTCATAATTGTGGGGTCCTGGGATCAAGCCCCACATCAGGCTCCTTGCTCAGCGGAGAGCCTTCTTCTCCATCTCCCTCTGCCTTCCACTCCCCCTGCTTGTACTCTCTCTCTCTGTGTCAAATAAATAAATCAAATCTTCTTAAAAAAAAATTTCTATGTATCAGTGGACCAGGAAGTTCAGACGCATGTTGTGTGAGAATCAACTGTATGTAATGTTCCATAGCAAAGGACTTTACAAGGATTTTGTATATGGGATTAAAGGTAGGATCTTGAGATGGAGAAAATGGTGCTAGATGATCTAGCACCTCTGGTGAGCCCAGAGGAATTACAAGGTCCTTAAGAGAAGAAGGCAGCAGGGGAGTCAAAGAAGGTGATGGGACCAGCAGTGACCAGTAAGCAGAGAGGTGAAAAGTAACATGGGGCCATAAGGCAGGGAATGCTGCAGCCCCTTGATGCGTAAAAACACAGGGAAATGTGTTCTCCCCCTAGCACTTGCAGGAGGCGCCAGCCCGGGCGACACCTGGGTGTGTGTCCCCAGTAACTGGCCTCCAGAGCTGTATATATTCACGTGCGCTGTGCAAACCACTGAGGCTGTGATCATCTGTTAACAGGTGACATGACAAACTCACAGCTGGCAGGAGGAGTAGCAATGGAGGAGGAACGTAAATATCACTCATTTTTTAAGAAACACAGAGCAGGCAAAGGTATGGAGCAGCAGAAGGGTGCCTTCCGGATGTGGAAGAGTGCCACTGCATTTCCAAATAGAGGGCACGTAAGAAACCTAGAAGGGACATTCTCAGCATCTAGTGTAGAGCACTAGTGAGGATGCATACACCTTTGGAGTTGGTCTTTGTTTTCTTTGCCCTAAACAGTCAAATCATTTGGTGAGTTCTTGTAAAGGCAGGTGAGCCATTTCCATACAAAAGAAAAGAAAAAAGAACAGCTCCAATGATTCCTTCAGATAGAAGATTAATCCATGGATTTCCAGAGACACAAAAGCAAGATGGCAGCACTGTTGAAAAAGCCTTCAAATACTCTCATGCACCTTAGATGAAACTGACTTAAACAGACTTCCTCCTTAAATCCATTCTTACTCTGGTCAGATATTCTCAAATTCCATCTCAGTAATGTTTTACTGCTTTTAAAAAACGTAAGCGATGGTGGATGTCACATCTTTTCTGAGACCGGTTCTAAGACTTAACCACAGAAACGGGAATGCCTTTTAAATGCTTTTAAAATACCTGACAACCTGTTGATAGTGAAACGTGATTGGCACTGGGAAACGTTTACACGATAATCTGATGTTTCCAAACATAAAATGATAAATGACAGTTATTCACTGTCAGCTGTAGTTGCCCTCATTCATTTATTTTTGAGCAAGCATTCGGTTTAAATATTTTAAACATGCAACTTGTGATTGCTCATCAAAACAATTAAATTAGGGGCACTTGGGAGCTGCAATCGGTGGACCGTCTGAGTCTTGGTCACAGCTGAAGTCATGATCACAGGGTGATGACATTGAGCCCCATGTCGGGCTCCCACTCAATGGATCTCGCTTGAGATCCTCTCTTTCCTGAAGTCATGATCACAGGGTGATGACATTGAGCCCCATGTCGGGCTCCCACTCAATGGATCTTGCTTGAGATCCTCTCTTTCCTGAAGTCATGATCACAGGGTGATGACATTGAGCCCCATGTTGGGCTCCCACTCAATGGATCTCGCTTGAGATCCTCTCTTTCCTGAAGTCATGATCACAGGGTGATGACATTGAGCCCCATGTTGGGCTCCCACTCAATGGATCTCGCTTGAGATCCTCTCTCTCCTCAAGTCATTATCACAGGGTTATGACATTGAGCCCCATGTTGGGATCCCACTCAAGGGGGAGTCTACTTGAGATCCTCTCTCTCCTCTCCCACTGCCCCCTCTGTCTCCCAAATAAGTAGACCTTTAAAAAGAATTAAATTAGTCAAGACTTTTCATGAAGTCATGATTATTAAAGACTTTGACATGCAGATCCTCCCAGTGACAGACCAAAGGAACACCTATTCTAAAATAATGACTCTGTGGCCAGCCCATTTCCCATTGTAAACTTCACCTTCCTTATGAATCGGTCACTCTGGAAAGGTAAGAAATTCAGGAAGACACCTATCTTGAACACAGAACTCTTCATTCATCTGATGTCCTTTGCTTATCACCTTTCCAGATTTTGTTAACCGTCTTCCCAGAACAGCATAATTTGAACAAGCCAATCAATTACCATTAAAAGCACAAGTGAAAAACCAAACATTCCCCAAGGAAGGCTTGATTTTTCTAAGTAATTGAGAGGAAAATGTAACGACTAAAATACTAGTCCATTTAGAAGACTTAATTACAGATAAGTCAATGCTAAATAATTTATATTCTTCTGTGCATATATATGAGACTAGAACAAATAACTGGGTGGAGGGGTATAACTTTCTAGAGTGTATACTGCTTTGCTTCCAAGTGCTTGTTACCTATAGACAAATGCCATAGACACTGTATTTATTTTCTTATTCCAGCTTTGCAAAATTCAAGGAAGAAAATAATACTTATTCATCTCTGGATAAAATTAAAATGGCTGGCTTCCTGAGTGTTATATTGGGATTCATAAGAAAAATTTATTTGATCTTTATCTTTCTAGCACAGAGCTCCTAAAACCATTGGGATTTACTAAGTGGTGAGAGCAATGGCGGTGTTTTGGTTGTGCTATGAGGTGATTTTTGGAAAATATCTAGAAATGGGAGCTGGTTGCTAGTAGAGACACCAGCGTGATTGATTAGAGCACTGGGACTTTCTGTCCTAGGTCTAACCTACCTACCTCTGACCCGCAGGGAGAGGTGAAGGGCTGGAGGTTGGATCGGTCACCAGCCCCAGTGATTTAATCAATTGTGTCTGTGTAATGAAGAAACCTGCATAAAAACCCAAAAGGATGGGGTTCAGAGAGCTTCCAGGTTGGTGAAGCCGGAGAGGTTTGGGGAGAGAGACCACACATGTTCCATACCCTTTGTCCATACCTTACTCTGGGCTATTCCTGAGTGATTGTCTTTAATAATAAACCTATACTCCAGTGAGTAACATGTTTCTTTTTGAGTTCTGTGAACCAGCTACTTTAGCAGATTAATGGAACCCAAAGAGGGGATTGTTAGAACCTCTTATCTATACAGCTTGTAGGTCCAAAGTGCAAATAATAGTGTGAACTTGCGATTGCTGTGTGAAGTGTAAGGTGGGCAGTCTTGTAGGACTGAGCCCTCATCCTGTAGGATCTGACTCTGTCTCCAGGGAGAATCGTAGAAGACCCAGCTGCTGTCTGAGACCTGCTTTGCAGTGTGGGAAACCCTCCCCAACACCGACATCCTAATTGTTGGTCAAACCCCCCTTGCCAAAACGTATTTTTTGCAATAATGTAATCATATTGAGACAGACATGCAGAAGGATTTTCTATATAATAGAGAAAAGCTGTATCCTCTCAGAGTCTGGTCAGCTCTAAAGCAATTTATAGGGAAGCTTTAGGCATGGAAGGATACCTTCCCAGAGTTGCACAAAACTGACATTCTGCAGGCTCATTCCCTCCCCTTCTCAGCTGAAGGAACAGAACGAGGATAAGAGGATTTCTCCAGTGTCCCTTGCCCATGTGGTCTACTTAGCCAGGACTAGATCTTGCCCCACGTCAGAACTATGGGTTTGAGCGTGTTGATGTGCATTCACCCAACACTTCCTGAGAACCTCCTATGTGCCATGCACTGTGCTCAGTACAGGGAAGAGTGAAAATTTTCTATTTGGATTTCCAACTACATACAAAGGACACTGTGAATGTTCTTGAAAGGGAATGAGGAACATTGCTGCAGTCCAGCGTGTTGACCACGTTTCTGTGGACTGAGTTACATCCTGCCCCACCAAAGTCCTAAGTTTTGCCTTTCCCCATCACCCTACATCATGGTCAAATAAATTCATACTGAGGAACATCATGAAAGCTCCTGTTTCAGCAATCACTAAAGAAAGGCAAGGAAGTAGGGCATATAAAGGAACATTCTTAAGCAAAAATCCTCAATCATGTACAAGTGAAATATATTTTGTTAATATTTACTACCATAGCATGCCAAGTAGGACATCCAACAACCCGCCAGAGAAAAACAAAACAACTCCATTCGTATGGATATTAATTACCCACTTCATGGAAGCATGCTGAGTCAGAATTATCTTGCTCTACAATTCTCAAACACACCAAAAATGGAATCAATATACTCTCTGGCTTTAACTTCATCAAATGCACTTTGCTCAAAAGTTTAGTGAAGCAGAATAAAAAGTCCCAATAATTGTGTGCACTTAATCAAGTGTTCTTTTCCCCTAGATCACAAAACAAATGGATGGGGGCATGGCCAGAGCGGTCAAGATGGCCCCCCACGATCAACTGGCTTAATTGCAAATCTGAGTCCTAACAGACACAACGATCAGAAATATTGGTCCAACAGCTGAAGAGCAGGCATGCTCAGTGGTGTGCGTCAGTGGCTTCACACATGCTGTGGGGATGGTCGTCAAATCTCTCCTTGGTGTGTTGAGATTTCACAGGTGACATTCCTTAGTGCTCCCAGACCCCACTCATGCACACAGCCCACACAGTACATTATAAAGACCAGCTCTGCGTCTAAAAGGGTATAGAGGATGCCTTCATGGAATTCCCGATGTGAACATATATGTACACACATATCTGTGTACACACATAATGCATACATCATGTGTGCACATCTATGTGTACATATGCCTTGTGTGTGCATGCATAATTTATTTTATATTAATATTCATGACTGATTTGTGAATCCAGGCTATTCTCCATGAACAGCCCTCTCACCCTCCAAAGCAAGATGCCATGCCCTAAAGTATGTGTGGGGAAACTCACGGTATAGGGTCAAATAATAAATATGCTATCTTTCCAGGTCTGTGCTCCGGGACAGTCATTTAATTCTGGCACATCCGGTATACAAGAGCCACAGACAAGAAAAGTAAATGCCAGAGCGTGGCTGGGTTGTAATAAACTTTATAAAAACAGGTGACTTGCCCACAGGTCATGGCTGACTCACCTTATGCCTACATGTGTTTCAAGGTCATTTACTCAAAAGTTGAGTTTATTTGTGTCCTCCAGAGAGGAACAAAATTAACTTAGGCATAACTAACTCATAAATGGTATAAAACGATCTACTGAACTAGATACACTTGCCCCTTTATTCTACTCTGAAATGTGTCATTTTGGCAGAAAAGTAGCATTAAATTAGGGGGAAAGACAATGAGTATTGTGTTGGGGAAAGGAAACATTATGAGTTTGGAAAATAGTTGAAAGGAAAAGGATCGGGTGCCTGGGTGGCTCAGTGGTTTAAAGCCTCTGCCTTCGGCTCAGGTCATGATCCCAGGGTCCTGGGATCGAGCCGCACATCGGGCTCTCTGCTCAGCAGGGAGCCTGCTTCCTCCTCTCTCTCTGCCTGCCTCTCTGCCTACTTGTGATCTCTCTCTCTGTCAAATAAGTAAATAAAATCTTTAAGAAAGAAAGAAGAAAAAGAATCGAGGAGAACCAAAAGCAAAATATTTCTATTTATCTTATACAGTATATGTTACATATTACATATCTTACATATGTATGTCATATAATAACATTTTATGTATTATATTCACATTATATTTCTATAAATTTTATATAATTATATTTAAGTCTATATCCCGGTCACTTTACCACATGGATTGACAGAACTCCTCTGAATCACAAAATGTTTAATAAAAGATCTACTGGCATAATGAGTTCACAACTAAATAAAGTACAAACTATCCAAACATTCAAATTTATTCTTGGCCCCTACGGTAGTCCTCATCATCAGGACCTTTGATATACTCATAAACTCAGTTCTGGATAATCCCGAACTTCCTAACTCCTGGTGCATCTTTGCAACCGTTTTTGTCTTTGTTTTTGTTTTTGTTTTAAGATTTTTATTTATTTATTTGTCAGAGAGGAAGAGAGACAGCACAAGCAGGGGGAGTGCCAGAGGGGGAAGCAGAATCCTCGCTGAACAAGGAGCCCGACACAGCACTCCATCCCAGGACCCTGGGATCATGACATGAACCGAAGGCAGATGCTTAACCGACTGAGCCACCCAAGCAGCCCCTCTGCAGGTCTTCATTTAAAAATGAAAATTATGATTCCAGGACTGCCGTGGAAGGAATTTTTCTTGGTCATCAGTTTTGAATCGAGCTAATAAGCCATCCTGGGAATAAAATCAAGGAATTTCGAATGCCGTCCCAGACACCTATGAAAATCCATTGCCAAGAGTCTCCTTTGAAAGACTTTTACAAAGGCAGAAAATGCTCAAGGAGTATTGTATAGAAGATGTGATGCAAGTGGCATATGCTGAAGTTTTCAAGTATCAGAGGCTTCCTGAATGATTTGTTTTTCCTGGGCAGCTGGTTTGTATCATTTATAATCACAGAGGCCCCATGGTGAAAGGGAAATGGATGCCTGTCGCTCTATTCTCTACATCTATGAGCAGCCCAATCATCAAGGAGGAGCTCCTTAGCAGCGGACCTAGAGCAAGGCATCACTGCCCCGTGCACAATGGTGAATGACAATGAGTCCAAACGAAGACCCATGGAGCTCTCAGTTCTCATGGAGACATGTTGGGAAGGCCCAAACAGGAAAACTCCCTGTCATGAGCTTTGCACCCCGCCACGCCTCAGGATATAATAGAGGAAGTTCCAACTTGGGATCGTCCCTCATTGAGGCCACCCCAAAGCGTGAGCACCAAGCACACTCCAATTCAGACGGGCATTTAGACAACCTCTTGCACACACACACACGTCAATAATGCCTGGTGGTTTCAAATGCAGACTGGACCTAAGTGTACATGGCCAAAAACCAAAAGGCCTTTCTAGATTCAGAAGTTCTCATTCTCCTCTCCCAATGGTGCACTTTATATAATGTTCCCTCTGGGTTTCATTACGTGAGCTGTCACATTATGAGCTGTGACTGGTCCATGGGTCGGAGCGCAATGCCAGACCTATTACCACCGCTTCTCCTTGGAAGCAGGACAGCCTGATTGTATTAAGCAGAGTGCTCCTAGCACAGCAGCTACCGAAATGATTATGGCCAAGCTGTATCGGGTTGCTGCTCCAAAATCGGATCATGTGAGAAGGAAGACAAATAGTTCCAAGACTTCATGCCCCGCTTAGTTAGCCATACTCTTTCAGATTGAAAAAAGATACAAAAATGAGTGCAGGTGAAAAAAAGAAAAAAGCCCAGGTTTTTTGTTCTGTTTTTTTTTTTTAGAAAGCAGTACAATTCGTAAGACAAAGGAATTTACATAATGTGATGTTAATGATGATTTAGGTATATGTGCTGATGAGAAATGCCTGTGTATGTTGAATGGCTTTGGTAAAATAACCTATAGGAGCTAAAAATAGTAATCATTTTCCCATATATAATCATCTTCCAAATTTGCATGTTAATAACAAAAGGGGGACAGCATGAGTCTTTGTTAATTAAAAGTAATCTTTGATAAAAAAAACCAGCACTTTTTTTATGGCAGGAAATGGGGAGGAATTTGGAAATCCAGTTTGCTGGGAACAAGGGTTTTGTATAAAAAACATGACCTAGACAATCTTGTGGAATCCAGGAATCCTACACAAGTTTGTTACCGACAGAGAAAAGATATGGAAATTATGTGGTTGGGTCTAAAGAAGAGGAAATCCATTTGTGGTCTCAAGAGTGGAAAATGTTTAGAAGCTTGGTAGTCAAACTGATGAGAAAAATGGAAGATAACGAATATGTGAATAATATAATTATTGAATGATATCATGTAGTGATGATCCAATACTCCCTCAGCTGGGCTTGATTTGACAGCCGGGCCAGGAAAAGACATAACCATTTATCCGAAACATATTAAAACACACCCTTTCTCAAATATAAGTATGGGAAGGAATGGGTCCAGATTTTGAAGTGTGCAATGATTCTATGAACAAGTGTTCACAACCAAAGATCACAAAGGTACTGTGCCCATTTTCCCTTCCTTGGGATCTGCTCTATTCCTGTTCTCCAGATAGAGAGAAAGATCCTATAGCCTCAGTAGGCCCTTGGCCTGCATTAGAACCACATCTCTGACACTTTGGATCCCACTCTCAAGGGGCCACCACCATGCAAATGCCATCATAGCTTGAGATGCTCACTGTAGAAGAGACTCTCATGCAACGCCGCTGGGCTTGAGGGTAAGTTTTGGAGCTGTTTATACAAGGTGAGTCAGAAAGCTGAGCCTTTCATTGGTGTATACTTAATTAATGAGATACACTCAGCTTTGTAGCTATGTGGAGGAACAAGCAATTATTACAAAATCCTCAATTTCCAATGCATGCCATCTTATGCACTCCAAACATGCTTCAAATCACTGCCTTGCACTTTGGTTCATTTCCAACAGATTGTGAGAAAGAAAAGTATTTTTACTACCAAAGTAGCCAGAAAGCATTGCTACATTTGATCTACCCAGGCTGCAAATACCTCAATAACATAAGTAGGCAGAAGTCAATGATCACTTTAGATACTCACCATTACATTGTCCTTCTAAGAAGATGCCTTTAAAAATGCCTCCGTGGACATATATTTGCCGTCTTTTCCATCTCAACACATTTGTTCCTATTAAAATGAAAACAACAAAGAGACATATTGGTCCACTCACGAAAAGAGATTGGTGTGCTTGATTCAAAGCCAATGTTCTACTGCTCACATAACCTTTCTTTTGGGTTATAGGAACTAGCTGGTAATCGCAGAATGTGGTTCTTAACTGGGTTCTTAATAAATCAAGCTGCTCATCACATTAGGACACCTGCACAGGTGTGGCTCACTGTTGAAGCCACAATCAGCTGTGCTGGTCATCACGCAGCATGACGATTTTTAGAATCAATGGAGACAGATTAAGAATTCCAGTGTCATCTGCATTCATTTGGTCTCTGTTCCATGTTTGTCGATGATGACAATCAATTTACCCCATGTCTATGTGTGATCTAGCTTATTTAAGAGTTTTAAATGCTTGCCAAATGCAACTGGTGAAGAGAGTCAACCCATGTTGTAGAAATCGTTTATTTGTGAAAACTAAGCATGAGTCTGCAGACACTGTTCTTTCCCCTACCGCAATGGGTCAGGATGCGAAAGACCTAACACTGCACTCTTTGCTAGCTGTGCTGGGAGAAAACTCGTGTTTATTGGAGCAGTAATCATGTCAGGATTGTTGAGCATTATTCTTGTCATCTCAACACAGAATCTTCTTTTTAGAGGGTGACTCTCATGCAACGCTGCTCCTTCCACTTACGAGTGAGGATCACAACAAGGCAAGTGGGTCCTTGTGAGCTATTTGACAGAACACTGACTTGCCACTGACACTCGCCATTTCAGAGCATTAGGAAGGAGAGTGAGCAGAAAGGGAGACTATTTCATTAAATGCACTTCTCACACGACCTCAATGCTTGAGGAGTACTAGGACCAAGTAGAGGAGGTCTTTGGGTTTCAAAGGTAACAAGCCAGCACATTATTAAACTGTAGGAAGCAGGGTCCTATTTTAATGATGTTTTGTTTACTCATAACAACTAGCACAATTACTTATTATTAGGTGTTTCAGGAACGCTGTTGATTAAAATATATTTGTGAAAATGAATTTCCATGTCACAACAGTCTCGGTGGTATTTATCATCACTGACCCTTCTCTAGCCGTGTGGGCTGGCTATCAGGACATGTTTCATAGTTAGAAAAACCAATGTTCACATGCTAAGTCACGCAGTTCATAGGCTTTGAGGCAGAAGTAGGCAGAGCTGACTCTCCCTGGACATTCATGACCACACACTTTACCAAACTGAGTGGCCTGTTCAGCTAAATAAATGATCATGGCTAGGGGAGCCTGGGTGGCTCAGTTGGTTAAGCAACTGCCTTCGGCTCAGGTCATGATCCCGGAGACCCAGGATCGAGTCCCACATCGGGCTCCCTGCTCGACGGGAAGCCTGCTTCTCCCTCTCTCACTCCCCCTGCTTGTGTTCCCTCTCTGGCTGTGTTTCTCTCTGTCAAATAAATAAAATCTTTAAATAAATAAATAAATAAACAAACAAACAAATAAACAAACGATCATGGCTAACACATACATAGTGGGTCAACATTTCACACATCGACTGCTTTATATACTGACTCTTTTTATCTTCTCAACAACCATAAAAGGCACGGAAGAGCATTATCGCCGTGAGTTAAAAAAGGGGAGTCAGAAGGATATTAGGCAATGATCCCAAGAGCACAGAGCTGCAAAAGGTAGGGCTGGACTGACATGAGGTACCTTGCTACTCGGGCTCAGGTGGGACAATGAACATCTTTTCTGTCCCACATCCTCAGTCCCCACATTGTGGGAATCTACAACTGAAATGGTTTTCATCAGCAAAAGGGAGGCTATTTGTTAGCCACTGCAAAGACAAACTCATAGTGCATAAGTGGCGCACAGTAGACGCTTACTGAATACCAGCTATCTTCACACTGTGTCATTAATACTACAACTTGAAAAATGGCCCTATTTCTATTTCACCTGCTCACAAGTCATCTGTTGGTCTCACCTGCAGGCAAGCGTTAAATAAACAACTACAAAATTAACTATACACGTGATTCAGGAAAGTTCTAGAAACATTAGTATGAATTATGTCTGACAGGCTGTACTTTTATTTTTCTTGTGATGGGGTAGAGAAAAATGTTCCTTAATTATTATCTTAACATTGAGTTTTTGTTTCTTGGTTTGCTTCGTTTGTGTGTTTTTAAGGTATATAAGTAGAATGGAATAATTAGTCATATTGTTATGTGTTTCATTTTAAAATCTGATATTACTAAAATCTGACAGAACAAAATCAATAGTCCCATCCCGTGGTCTTCTAGCTGAAAGTCCCTGGAAAGAACTCTGTTCATCCGTTCTCATCCTGTCTGGGAGGACGGTATTTGAAGGTAGTGTAGCCTGCATCAGGAATGTTTCCACCCGTCCTGCTTCCCTCCCTCCCATCATCTGCCCCACCTCTCTTAATGGATCTTAGCCCCCACTTTATCATATTATGTCTCCTGCTGTGCAAGGTTAAATACATTCCAAATATTCTTAGTTTCTTCACAGAGGATAACTCTTTTATGTGTGAAATCAAAACGTAGCATTCTCCCAGACTGATTTTTGTGTGAGAAACTGCCCAAGACTGAGGAGTATGACACAAAAAGGCCCATTATAACAACCATCCTAGTTATGTTAATTTGGGACTAACCATTGAAATCAAGGGAGGATACAAATCACCAACACTCCCCCATACAAATACGTCATTTTTCTCATGTGTTTTCTGCTCCACGATTTCTGCTCTATGTGTGAGACATGATGCAGGAAGCCTTACTTTGCGTATCTGAAGCTAAATTATAAAATAGTCTGGGTGCATTAAAAACGGGGAAGAACTAAGTAAAGTAATATTTATGAGTTATTACTATATTAACAATATTACAGTTCATTCATATATTAGCAAATGTTACCATAAAATTATCATTTCATTTTAATAGAATCTTAGCCTACAGAGAGCACCTTAGTCAAAGCATACAGACCTTCTGAAGACTAGGAGGCATGGGACGGAGAGGGATATATTCCACACTATGACAATGTTTCCAGGAAGCTTCTCCATATACTTTCATCATTGCAGCTGAAGATCTGGGGGTTCGTGAAGTAGTTCATAGCCATTCCAATTCACCCTGGGTAGTAGGTCAAAAGGATACCTAGAATATAAGATAGAAAGACATAAATACCTTCATGAAAGATAGCATTCCTATACCTCTGGCTTTCCACTGATAGGACTGCATCCCTTCGTACCTAAGTAACTTATAATAAATATTGTCTAGAACTCCTGTCATTTCATTTCACAAGCGTTTGTTGAGCACAGATCACAAATGAGACGTGAAGTCGGAAAAGGAATTGGAAGACTGATGGGACAACCCGTGCCCTCAATGAGCTTGTGTCCTTGTGAGGGAGGGTATCATCAGAGCAAGTAGTCTTAATTAATTGCTGGTGCTCTTCTACCAGTGATGAAGGAATAGAAAGTAGCAGGCTCGGTGGAGCTGACAGCTCTAGGAAAGTCTGAGGAGCTACATAGAAGAGGGCCTAGAGAGAGGAGGGTGAGAAGGGCCATATTGGTCAGAGCAGACCCTACAGAAAACATGAGCAGGAAGCTGCACCAGAGCCCATGGGGTCCTCAAGAGGTCCATACCACGACCCGGCTCGTGGCTCCCAAAGCTCCAACAGCACCATTATGACTGTTCACACCACGCTTGCATACACATGTGCAAAAATGGGAGAAGAAAAACACAGTTTTAAAACCTAAACATATTTCAGAGGTATTTAAAAAACTTTTTTTTTAAGATTTTTGTTTATGGAATTTGAGAGAGAGAGAGAGACAGCAGGAGCAAGGGAATGAAAAGCAGAACCCTGCTGAACAAAGAGTACAATACGGGCTCAGTCCCAGGACCTGAGATCATGACTTGAGCCAAAAGCAAATGTTTCATTGAGCCACCTAGGTGCCCCTAAAAAATGCTTTAAAAATCCTAAGCTTATTCATCCTTTAATTCTCTTTTGAGTCACAGTGACCTGTGAATTTCTGCAAGATAGACAAGAGGAATTTTCATTTCGATAGATTTCTAGGGTAGCCTTAAAAAAAAAAATAAAAGGCTTGCTCCCATAAGAAGAGAATGTATGTCTAGGTTTCAGAGGGGTCATCCTGGATATTTCTAGATGTGTACATAAATGTTCAAATTAACATAAGCAACCTAATTTATGTAACCCAAATTTTATCTCCCATTTCTCAAACAGAACAATCTTCCAAATTATATCCATTTTTGAAAAGATGCATACTTAATAAAACATCTGTTTCTGCCTTGGATTCGCTCCCAGCTTTATACAATGTTCAAATTGTTTAATTTTTAGCATTATCAAAGCCGAGTGAAAACCAGCAAAGACAGAAATTGCCCTTTAGATTGTAGAAAACATAACTTAAAATGTATACTGTCAATTTTACACAATTCTACTCCTCCTGAGTCACCCCAAAATTCAGATGAACTCTCAAGGAATTCGTATCTTCTCCCACATCGCTCATTTTGACCAAAACCTTTACAACGAAATTAAAAACAACTTGAGTCATGTATTCAGCGAAGAGTAGAAACAAACAGCTGAACCTAGCAAATTTATAGCTCTCATGTAAGACATTAAATAATTAAGCTCCAAAATTCTTAACATCCCTAAAATATATCACTCTCAATTTTCTAGGCATGGACTGGAGTAGGAAATTTGAAACCTTTCTCTGATGCTGTCTTTAGAAAGGAAATACAGGGGGAAAATTGTAAAATGTCTAGGAACATGCATAACAGCAAAATAATAATAACAATAATAATAATTTAAGATAAAAAGGCATCTAAAAATAAATCACATAAGTATACTGAACTCACTGAAATATACATTGTTCAAGGGAAGGAGGAAAACAGTAAAACATACCTCAGTGGGCAAAAAATAAAAATGTTTTCCAATTTCAGACCAAGAAGGATGTCAACAGTGGGCTCAATATGAAGACAGGAGAGCATGTAACCCACTTTCTGCGGGAAGAGAGAAGGCTGGAGAAGCGGCACCGGCAATGCCCTAATTTGGTACACACTTAGTTGGATCACAAAAACGAAAGACAACTGGTATACCAGCAGGGTGGTAGTCAGTGCAATGGGGTAAAGCTGGGGAGGTGTGCAGGAGGCTCACTGCGTAAAGCCAAATAGGTCAATAAAAGGAATTTTGGGTTGATTCAAAGTATAACATGAAGCCATCCCTTGTAAAACATTTCAGAGCAAGGAGGAGGAAGAGAAGATCAAAGATAAATACAACAGAGAGCCTGCCTTATGATGTGCGTACATTTTAAGGTACTTTACATGCTTCATTAACTTATTCGTCTTGCAAACACCTCTAAATGGAGGGACTCTCTACGTAACTCTCTTACGGATGAGAAAACTGGAACATGAAAAAATCAGCTCCACATAGCTAGGAAGAATCAGGCGGTGTGGGTCCTTTGGTAGAAACTGATGAACATCCGAGACAAGGGTCAATGACGCATGCCAAAGTTAGAGAAGAAAATCAGTAGGACGGAATCTAAGCCTCATGTGATGGGTAAGGTATGGATACGTATGAAGTGCTGGGGGAAAAATGTACTGGTCTCTGCCTTTGGTTCGTGCCACAGAGCTCCTAAAACCCTTGGAATTTCCTAAGTGGTAACAGCACTAGGACCATCTTTGTTCTAATATTTGGTCTCTGGCCCTGGTTCCTTATACAGAGCTCCTAAACTCCTTGGAATTTCCTGGGTAACAGGACTGTCTTTTGTTCTTATGAGGGAACACTTGCTGGGCTCCCACAGAGCTTCAAAAAGGAAGCTGGTCCCCAGGAAAACCCAGTCACAGTTAGAAGCTTGGAACTTCCAGCCCCTCTCCGTCCTCTGGAAAGATGAAGGGGATGGGGCCTGAGTTAAAGATTGGTCATGGGTACGTGATGAAGCCTCCAAAAAATATGAGAAGTACAGAGTTCAGGGAGCTTCTAAGGTTGGTGCACACATCCGTGACTGGGGGGGTGGTGCACCCCAACTCCAGGAGGACCCTCACAGACCTCATCCTGTGAATCTCTCCATCTCTATGCTTTATCATCTCCTTTATTATAAAATTAACTGGAAGACATTAAGAAAATGTTTCTCTAAGTTCTGTGAGCTGTTTTAGCAAATAATGCAATCCAAGAAGGGGGTTGGTGGGACCCTCTGATTTGTAGCTGACTGGAGAAAAGTAACATGTCACCTGGGGACCTATTGTTTGCGACTGACATGTGCAGAGCAGATGGTCTTGTGGGACTGAGCCCTTCACCTGTGGCAACTGGGCTGACGCCAGTTAGTGTGAAATTGAACTGAATTATAGGGCACCCTCCTAGTGCCGCAGAGAACGGCTCAGTGGGGGGGGGGGCGTTCCCCACACAGCTGATGAAAGGAAGTACTGAGTGTGTGAATAAAGGAGGAACACAAGAGTGGAGGAGTGGTTTTCTCAACCGGCGTAGGAGAAGGGATTATCACAGTCCCCAGGTTGAAGGAGAGCCTGAGGATGGAGATCAAGAAGGCAAGGAAGGAACATGAGCAGTGAATCCCAGAGATGCTCAGCTTGGATGAAACAGGAAGTACCAGGGAGGAGAGGTCAGGACTGACTTGACGATGGCACTGATTCAGGAGACGGAAAACTCTTGAGGAGAGTTTCCGGACAGTCCTCTGATGCAACCTACTTTTTAGGAAGGTGGAGGAGGGAGAGTTTTAAAAAGAGATGGGAGAGTATGAACAGCCTTAGACAGGATGGTAGTAAACTAGCAAAATCAAGTAAGAACATAGCCATGGAAAGTAGAGACCCATCACAGTTAGAGCGATAAAAAGTGACCTGGAAAGCGATTTGCAGCAGGCTGGCTGGAGAGTGGAGATGCAAAGTGCAGGATGAGGGACTGAGTTCTGAAGATGCCTCTCCTGGGAAAACAAAATGCAGGGAACGGTGCAACCTTGGCAAGAAAGACAAAGGCCTGAATCTGGATACATTGAACTGAGTTTTGGCAGAGCACACATAGTTGTCCAAAAGGAAGCAACTGTGAGTGCAGGGGGAAGCTTGAGAGAGAAGTCAGAGCAGAACGTAGGTCCATGTGGGTCTCCCAAGTGGAAGGCATGGTTACCCCGCGAGCACAGGCAGACCTACGTGGGGCAGTCTGGGAGCTGGCGAAGTGGCCTGGGGCTGACATAGAGGGAGTAGCAGAAAAGTTCATTAAAGGAATTGAAAGGCAGTTGAGGAGAACATTCAGGAATTCAAGGAAGGATAAAGCCTTGACGGAGGGACCATGAACGTGTCAGAGTCTATGGAGAAGCTCTGAGAGGAACACTGGCTGTTAAGGGGTCAGTCCCCGCACTGGTGCCCAGGGCAAGCCACAGAGCCCAGCTGTGTTGTCGGAACAGAAAGCAGAAGAGATGTGGGAAGAAGTAAAGAAATGTTTGTTATGACGAGTTCCTTCACTCAAGGTACAACATGTCAGAACAAAAGTAGGTTTGAGGGCAGTTGAGGAGAATGGTGGGGAAGGTGTTGATAATGAATATGGGAAGCCAGTTTCAGAAAGAAACACTATAAACCAGAAAATGTGGAGGACTGAGAACTGCATCTTTTCAAGTCCATCAGTCACCTACAATCGTCAAGAAGAACCTGTTTTCTGTGAGTCACAGATCTCTTTAGCATCTGGCATTGTTGACCCGTCCACCCAAGTTCTGAACCCTCTCTCTTCCCTTAATGAAATGACCTCACATATAACACCAGCCTCCACTGGTGACCCCATTGCTTGGTTCTCTCTGCAAGACGTAGCCATCAATACCATCTTGCAGGGCTTTGCGGGAGTGCCATGAGTTCCTCACCGTCTACTGCCACTAGATCTCAACTGACACTATTAACCTCGTGGCACCACCTCCATCGCCACCTGCCTCCATTGTAGCCACCATAAAATTGATATTCTGTGAACCATTCATCTCAGTAAAGCAACACCAGGTCTCCTCCGAGCCAACGGAACGCCATCCATTGGCTTTACCATTGGGTTCCACCTCCTAGAATGCTCCGATGTCAAGTTAGTCATCCCATGCAACCACCTGAGCGTGAAATGACACACAACCCATTCAGGTGCCTTGGTGTGAATTATCACATGTCGCACACATGTATGTCATCATTCGAGAAGTGCCTTTATCAACACTTGCTGCATGCCCGTATCAATTCACGTCCTCCTTTAGTCTTCACACAAAACCCCATCCATCCTGAGACACAGATCATAAGCAACCCCCTTTGTCAAAGTTTCTTTGATAAACTGGCTTCCATGATGGCTCTCAACAGTCCCTGCCTCCCTCTACCAACACCCTCCTGTTGTCCTCTTCCAAACTGGTGCCAGGTGTGACCAACAGCATGCAGAAAAGACAACAGTTTGCATCGTAGGGTCCCTCCCTCTCATCTTGTCTCTCTCCTCCCGACTCAAGGAAGCCAGGCGCCCATGGTATGTGACTGACCTTACGGAGTGCCTCATGTGGCAAAGAACTAGGGCCTCCTGCTAAGGGAGGGACACATAAGGGAGATTCCCCACTGCCTTTGTAAAATTTCTACCCCAGTCTCCAGTCGGAGGGCGGAATCATGGCAGACAAGCCAGAGCCACCGAGCTGTGCAACTCCTGAATTCCTGACTTTCAGGAAATCTGTGAGATAATAAATATTGTGGTTTTAAGCTGTGTTTTAGGGGAATGTTTTATGCAGTGATAAACAAATTGTCCCAAGTGATACCAGTGCCAAATAAGATTCCAGTGGAAAATAAGGTTCTATTTTCCCAAGGTCTGTGTTTTCATCCTCCTTGTGAAACGTATGGTGTGCATGCCCTGTAGTAAAAGTATTTCATTGATCATTTTGCCTTTTCTACTGCAATGGTGACCTCACCAGGATCGGGGGTTGAATCTTATCTATATTTCTATGTCTTGCATTAACTAGTGTGGTGACCTTCTCAAAATAAGGTGTGCATATATGGTCATCGAATGAATGGATGCATGCATGCATGAATGAATGAATGAATGGATGGATGGATGGATGAATGAAGCTCTATTTGTGGTTTCTTAGTCTCTGAAGGCAAGATAGCCACATGTAGTCTGGAATTACAAGACCTTTGTTTGAAACAGAATGTGCCCTTGGATCTCTGAAGTGGGAGACAATTGTTGCCTCGAAGTGATCTGAATTATGAGCCATGCATTTGGAAGCATGGGGAAGTAAATAACATCCAGCATATCAATGAGTTTTTATGGAGGTTATTATTAATCTTTATATCCCCCACAGTCCATAGCCCATGGCTGATGTGCAATAAAAATGCGCTGGCGTGAACTGACTGGAAACCCGAAAACAAAGACAACACGGAAATCAGAAGAGCGAGACTTCATGTCCAAAGCAATCACCAGACCCATAGTTAGTGTTCAAGCCACCTCCCAAACAGGAGGGACCAAAGTAGTACAGGAGAGTCAAAAATTAACCAGGTCGCTTGTGGAAATATAACAGGAAAATACGCAGAGGCAATGGCTTTCAGAATGTGACCCCTTAGACTAGGGGCAGCAAGCTCACGCAGATCTTGGATCTGTCCAGTTGGAAACTCTAAAGGATGGAGCCCAGAAGTCCTACAGGGGGTTCTGATACACACGTTTGAGAAACACTGCCCTCGACGATGGGCTTCCAAAGATTTTAAGATTTAGGGTTCAGTGCTTTCTTTCCCTGACAATCTTCCCGACAGAAACAAAATGGGTGGGAATCTACTTTTGAGCCTTGGAGGCATGGGCACAGGACAGAGGAAAACCAAGATTCCAGAAGACAGCTCTGTCCCTATTCACATCACAGCAGTCTTTTACTATCAGCTCCAAATGGCACACGTCCAGGCTCCAAAATCTGTCTCTTCCCCACTTCCTCCGGTTCTCTCAACGCCCTCTCCTCTGGAACATCTGACTTCCTTTGGAAGAGGTCCCATGAACCCGACCCTGAGGCAGCATCCCCGATTAGGAATCCCACGTTCTCCCAGCCCCACAAACATTCACTGAGCCACTCTTATTAAGGAAATGATATCACATGCTCTTACTGTCGTCCTCTGAGATGTGTCTCTATCCCGCACCAGACCACATGCACCAAGAGGGAGCTGACGTGCCTTCTGTCCCCCACAAAAAAGTCTGCCAGGCCCTCGTTGCTCAATGTATAAAACATTTGGTAAGGTTTCAAAAGGTTCTGACATTCACACCACGTGGGAGATGAAAGAAATGCCTATTCCACTCGAGAAAGGTTGAGAAATCGCTTTTGCTCAGCTGTTTATAATGCACGATTACACGTTGGAAATACACGGGAGAAAACCCGTGCCGGACTTGAAGAGGAAGGAAGACAGAGGCAAAGATAGGATGTGACCCATGATATCCAGCCCGTACGTTTAGTTTTAGTGCAATGGAGGTTTTTTCTAAATGCTGCACCGTGCTTCTAAGGTCCGGCCAGACGTGGGATCTTCAGGATGTGGTGCAGTCCGTGGGTGCCTCTGGGCTTGCTGCAGGTTTCACCATTTCTAGCTGCACACCCCCTCTTCTCAATGTGTAACCACTTGGCCAGGTCACAATGAAGTTTATTCAGAAAATACACAGAGTATGCATATCACTAATCACGGCTGAAAATGAGCCACATTCAAGTCAAGAGTCTTAATTACAATGATCGTGGCTCTGGAATCATGCGGAATGAGCTGGAAAGGACCGGGGGATCGGTCCAACCCACTCATTTTATACTCGAGGAGGAGGAAGCCCCACCACGTCACTGTGGAAGGCTGCAATTACAAAGGGGGACGGCCACCCCACCCCCAGAATGTGTGGGTGCTGTGATACGGTGCAGTGACATCATCTGTGAAACTGAGGAAACAGAGAGCACTCTGGAGGACAGAGGTCCCCCGACCCCCCAACGCCGAAGCATGTCCAAGAAGCCGGGGGAGGCTGAGGAATGAGCAAGGGAAGGAGCGGCCGAGGGTCTGTCCTTCACCGGGCTCCACCGGGCTGCTTCCCTTCACATCGGTCCTGCACACAGCCCTGCGTCTTGGTGGGGTCCCTAGGGCTAAAGTGACAAAGGACCACAAGCTCGAGGTTTAACATAGTCTCCCATCAAATGCCAAAAATGAAGGTGTTGGAGGGCTGTGTTGTTCTGAAGGGTCTAAAGCAGTTCAGGTCTGGCTGGACCTCTCAGGTGGCTGCTGGCCATCCTCGTCAAAGTGGCTTCTGCAAGGCCTTGTTCCAGCCTCTGTCCCCATTGTCCCACTGCCATCTTCTGCCCGTGGGTCTCAGTCTTCACACAGTCTTCCCACCATGTCTGCCTGTGTCCACATGCACTGTGTCCCCTCTCAGAGAGACAGCTGTCATGGCATCAGGGTCCCCCCGCCTGACCTTGTTACTATTTCTGCAAAAAAGCTTTTTCCAAGTGAGGTCACATTTGGAGATGTCCACCACGGGTTTTCTTCTGTGTATTTCCAACGTGTAATCGTGCATTATAAACAGTTGAGCAAAAGCGATTTCTCAACCTTTCTCGAGTGGAATAGGCATTTCTTTCATCTCCCACTTGGTGTGAATGTCAGAACCTTTTGAAACCTTACCAAATGTTTTATACATTGAGCAACGAGGACCTGGAGATGCTGGGCGTTAGGACGTCACTCTGTCATTCTGCGGGAGACACAATCCCACCCACAATGCTTGGTTTATTTGTCAAAGGGCACGGTTGGATTCTTGGTGTTCCTTCTTGAAGGTCTAGTGTTAAACCTGGAGACAAATGGAATGGGAAGATGCATGGTGTCTCTTTCTCTCTCTCACACACATAGACCCTGGAATCTGGAGCATTTCCATGACTGGCTGGAGGGCTTTACTCTTTTTCTTTTAAAGATTTTATTTATTTGACAGAGAGAAACACAGCCAGAGAGGGAACCCAAGCAGGGGGAGTGAGAGAGGGAGAAGTAGGCTTCCCGCCGAGCAGGGAGCCCGATGTGGGGCTCGATCCCGGGTCTCCAGGATCATGACCTGAGCCGAAGGCAGTCGCTCAACCAACTGAGCCACCCAGACGCCCCAAGGAGGGCTTGACTTTCAACCAGGCATTTACCATCCCACAAAAACTACCTTCCTGTTGCTGTGCGTTTGCATGAGGTTTAGGAATGAGGTCAGACTTTGTGTGCTACCGCATAACTCACGTTCATACGTGCATTCACCACGCACAGAAGGACGACTGCACACCTAATTGTTGATGGGAGCACTCTGCATAGGTATACCTCACCTCGCATGCAAGAGTTCATAATAGGTGGGTTTCTCCTCTTATATTTTTGCCAGAGCCTAGCTTATTTGCCTCTTTCCTTATGGAACAAAAATTTATTTCAAATCTGTTCCATGAGTTAGTTTGAATATTTTATATATTTTTTTAAGATTTTATTTATTCACTAGAGAGAGGAAGAGCCCAGAAGCAGAGGGAGAGGGAGAAGCCTGACGACACGGGGCTCGATCCCAGGACCTGCAGGACCATGGCTCAAGCCAAAGGCAGATGTCCAGCCATCTGAGCCACCTAGATGCCTGAGTTTGAATACTTTACCCATGGTGTCAGCATTTCAAAAATGTAACCAGAGTTTTAAAAACAGAGGCAAGGAAAAAGGTAGACAGGACATTTATGGATGATGAAATGAGGATGATGAAATGATATTCATCATAGCAAATATAAATGCTAAAATATGTGCAGGAAAAGAGCAGTACACCCCCGCATACACACAGACACACACACACACACACAATGCCAAGTTACAGAATTAAGTTCGTGATAACAGATGTGTATCATTCAGACTTTCAAAGATCAGGGAAGGAGTGCACCTCAAGTAAGACACAAGACACATCAAAACACCGTCTTATTACTATCCGAATAAAAGTGACTGGTGTTACATCACCCCTTCATCGTAAGAATGTAAAACGTGACCATTTCTTGCAGAAGTCAAAAACGGTAACACAAAGTAAACTATTATTTAAGCTGGGCAAATCTCACATCTGCCTTCTTTGGGGCTGCTGCTACTAATTCCGAACCTCCGAGGCTCATAATAGCCTCTCTTCAAAACACATTTTTCCATATAAACTCATCTTGTATTCATTCGCAGACCATTAAAACGTCTTATTTTGTTGGAGAATCTAATTTTAATCCATCAGCGTAACAGCTCAGAAAATATAACCCCATTTTCTGAGTCTTACATTTAATTTTCTGTTCAGCCCGTTGCTCATGTTTCGCACTGTGTTAATAAGTGCTCACTAGGCGGGAGCACTCACCGATGTGGATGCCCCTAGAACAGTAAATCAGTGTGTCTGGCAATGTTCGAACACCGTCTTCCCCTTTACCCCATTTCCGTTTGTACGGCAGCTTGGCCCAATTTTAGATAAGCCGGCTGCGTGGCGCTCCGGACCTTGTTCTGAAAGATGCTTATCAAAGGATTTTTTATTCTTTTCATTTTCTCTAAAGCTCTTCCTTACGTACATCACTTCCATCTTCCTTTTCAATAAAGTGCTTTATGCTGACTATGCCCAAACATCAACGAATTCTCATTACAGCTGATACAATTCATAAAGTCGATTCTTGTTACGAGAACATGGCAAGGATCGCGTAGGCACTACTGCTCATTGGCCTGTTTATCCCCCCCCCCATTTTTCTGGTCATACCCAGCACTCCTACGGGGGCCCTAGGACGGCAAGGGAATGAGAATGTGCCTGAAGCACACGGCATTTTACAACAGAGTTCTTAACTGCGAGGGATTTTAGCCCCCAGGGGACACCTAGCAACATCTGGAGACATTTGTGACGGTCACAGCTAGGAAGAGAGAAGCTCCCACATCTGGGAGCTTGAGGACAACGACGCATCCTACAATGCACAGGGCAGGCACACGCCATCAAAGAATCACCCAGCCCCCAATATCAATAGTGCCAAGGGCAGTAAATCTTGTATGTAAGGGGGATGTGTTCCCATCACATATCTGGGCATATCACATCAGGTCTTAAATACTAGCCAGCACCTGTAGTTTGCAAGATTCTCTGATACATCCTTTTCATGACCAATTGTGATGAACCTCAATTTATTAGAATTTACGACCTCTAGTCTATGTTGTGAAGTTTGGATTTATTAAGGGCACAGAGGCACAGACACAAGCATACGTGCACACCCCTACAATGGGGGCACCATCCCTACTTCTAGCAAGAGCATTCTTTTGAAAGTGGGTAGGTCCTTCCTTTTATTTTGTTTCACAAGTGAAATATGTAACATGTATCATTGTCCTCAAACATGCAGCCACTTCTGCAAAGAGCCTCTAGGGCATTATTACACTGAAGGAGGAGATAATGCTACCCACAGAGAGTGGAATGGTAGTTACCAAGGACTGGGCAGGAGGGGAAGATGGAGACAGGCTGGTCAGAGGGCCCCAACTTCCAGCAGGGAGGTGATTAATTACGGAAATCCAATGCACAATATTGTGATGATAGTGAATGCGAATGGATTACATGCTTGAAAATTGTTAAGAATAAATCTTAACTGTCCGTGCACCAAGGAATGGTAATGTTGTGACCACAAGCAGGTGTTGGTGAAAGTTACGGTGGTCATCATATTACACATAAATGTATCCAATCAGCAGGTGCACCTTATGCTGACAGTGTTACATGCCGATTATATCTCCATAACGCTGTGGGGGGAAAGGGCTGCAAGAAACTAACAGTGATAAGAAGCCATCTTTGTTAGTCCTCTGGCCCTAAGCTACCGTGACATGGGGCATGCTTGTATTAGCACGAGAACAATGGCCGTGTAGATGATGGGCTTGCATATGGTTGACTTCACTGCGGAAAAGAGCACGGAGGTCCCTCAAACATGAAAAATAAAATGAGCACTCAATCCAGCCATTCCCCTTTTGGGAATATAAGAAAAGAAAGTAAAGAAAGTAAAGAAAGTAAGAAAGAAAGTAAAGAAAGTAAAGAAAGTAAAGAAAGAAAGAAAGAAAGAAAGTAAGAAGGGGAGAGAGATGGAGAGAGAGAGGATGAGAGGGAGGGAGAGGGAGGGAGGGAGGAGAAAGAGAGAGAGGGAGGGAGAGACGGAGGGAGGGAGGGTAAAAAAAGGACGGAAGGAAGGAAGGAAGGAAGGCTGGAAGGAAGGAAGGAAACACTAGTTTGCAAAGCATTCATAACGGCGTTATTTACGAGAGCCAAGACATGGAATCAACCTAACTGTGTAAAGACGGGTGAATGGCTAAAGTAGTTGTGGTATATTTACACAATAGAATATACTATTCAGTCATTTAAAAAAAAAAAAAAAGGAAGTACTACTTTTCTCATTTGCAACGACGTTGAAGCAGCTGGAAGGCATTATGTGAAATAAGTCAGACAGGGAAAAACAAATAATGCATGACCTTACTTATGTGGAATCTAAAAACAAAACAAAATAACCCAAACTCATAGAAAAAGAAATCAGACAAGAGGCAGGCCAGTGGGGAGGGGAGAATTGGAGGAAATGGGTCAAAGAACACAAACTCAGGGATACGCTAAGTCAGTCCCCGGGGACATAAGGGGCAAGAGTGACCATGTCAACATCTTAATTAAGCTGCATGATATGTAGAAAAGTTAGGAAAATAGAGCCTAAGAGTTCTCATCACAAGGAGGACATCTTTCTTTCTTTTTCTTTTAACTGTACCTATATGATGAGAGGAATGTCAACTAAAGCTTCTGTGAGAAGCGTGATACTGTGATAATCATTTCACAATGGACGCAAATCAGACTACCATGCCGTATCCCTTAAATGTATATGGTGATGGATGACAATTATTTTTCAATAAAATGAGAAAAATAAGTGAAGTGGGGGCACACTGACATCAGAAAATTGAGCACAGCCTCTCCACATGGGCTCCCCCTGCTAAGGAGTCGATAACCTGAGACTGAAGGTCACAGAGAACATGCACGTTCGTCTAAAAATAACTTGAGTGCTACATTTTGCTGATGTTATAACCTACTTTCCTGTACGTTATATAGAAAGAGCCATTTCTTCAAAGAGACTCTGCCATGAACAGTAAAGGATGGAGAGGAGGGGTACAGATGGATGAAAAGAAATTTAAAACACAAATCAACCTACTATCATGCATAGCCCTGTGGGAGTTAGAAAAATATTAAAACATCATTTTCTTTTTAGTTTTATGGCTTGGAAGTTGAGGATGGTAGTTTTAAGTGTGATCAAGATTCAATGGCTATAGGGACACCTGGGTGGCTCAGGTGGTTGAGCGACTGCCTTTGGCTCAGGTCATGATCCCGGAGACCGGGGATCGAGTCCCGCATCGGGGTCCCTGCTCGGCAGGAAGCCTGCTTCTCCCTCTCTCACTCCCCCTGCTTGTGTTCCCTCTCTGGCTGTGTTTCTCTCTGTCAAATAAATAAAATCTTTAAAAAAAAAAAAAGATTCAATGGCTATGTAAAAAAAAGGTTCTTATACTTTAGAGCAATATACTGACATGTGTTTAGATGAATTCCATGGTGCCATAATGCAAACAGGGGAAGTACGTGAGGTTAAATAGGAAAGACTAGACTATGCAATCCTCATCTCTCAAGCTGAGGGCGGGGTGCATGGGATTCATGAATCCATCTTCTTTCCTTTTTTTGCAAGTGTTTTAAATTCTCAATACTAAAATATCCAATCATATTTCAAGTACATAGAGAAGTTTTTTCAGTATTTTTTTAAGGATACAAATCAAATCAAAGTTTAAAATCAAAACACTAGACAGAAATACAACAAAATCCATCATGGCCCCATGATGAAGAATTTACATAGAAGGATTTGAAAATAAGTTATAGGAGCAAAACTAAATAAATATCCTGAAGGTTAAAAAATGACACAACAATAATAATGATGATAATGATTAAGTTGTAACCTCCAAGAATGAATTATGAAATATAATGCTTAATAAATTTGTAATAATCTGGAAATGGTTTTCCCTACCATATTGTGGGAAGCGTAAAGTTCGAAATGGCATAGATACAGATAGATACAACATAACGAAAGATGCCAATATTCATAGAAATAATGATACGGATACAATTTCGGTAGTACAATTGTAGACAGAGCTACAAACAGGATATCAAAGTGAAATACAGACATACCACATTTCATCATGCCTCAAGATATCATGTATCAATAGAATATGAATGCTGATAGACACATACATTTATACGGATATATAGATGTCATTGATAAAGATACAGATAGATAACCCATATTTATGTTTAAAAGATTCAGAAAATTACCTGCGGAAATGATACAAATGGTTTGTTGTTTAACCACTGGCTTTGGGATGATAACTAATATATTTTCCCAAAACGTTTGTTTCCTGTAATACTTCTCATTCTTTCCCTATAAGGAAAAACACACTGTCTTTCAAAGGCTCCTTGAGGGGTACCTGGGTGGCTCAGTCTGTTGAGTGTCGGTCTTTAGCTCAGGTCATGATCCCTGGGATCAAGCCCAGCACTGGGGAGCATGCTTCTCCTTTTCCTTCTGATCTCTACTTGTGTTCCCTCTCTCACTCTGCTCTCTCTCAAATAAATAAATAAAATCTTAAGAAAAAAAAAAAAACAGGACAGGAAACAAGTGAGGATGTGGGGAAAGGGGAACCCTCTTACACTGTTGGTGGGAAGGCAAGTTGGTGCAGCCACTTTGGAAAACAGTGTGGAGATGCCTTTAAATATTAAAAATAGAGCTACCCTATGACCCTGCAATTGCACTACTAGGTATTTACCCCAAAGATACAGATGTAATGAAAAAAAGGGCCATATGTACCCCAATGTTCATAGAAGCAATGGCCACAATCGCCAAACTGTGGAAAGAGCCAAGGTGCCCATCAACAGATGAATGGATAAAGAAGATGTGGTACATATATACAATGGAATACTATGCCTCCGTCAGAAAGGATGAATACCCAACTTTTGTAGCAACATGGACTGGACTGGAAGAGATTATGCTGAGTGAAATAAGCCAAGTAGAGAAAATCAAGTATCACATGGTTTCACTTACTTGTGGTGCATGAGGAGTAACAGGGAGGACAGGAGAAGGAAAGGAAATGGGAAGTGGGGTAAATCAGAGGGGGAGACGAGCATGAGAGACCGGACTTTGAGAAACCAACTGAGCGTCTTGGAGGGAGGGGGGCTGGGGGATGGGAGAGCCTGGTGGTGGGTACTGAGGGCACGTATTGCATGGAGCACTGGGTGTGGGGCATAAACAGTGAATCTCGGAACACTGAAAAAATAAAATATTTTTTTTAAAAAACCTCCTTGAAAGGGTACAGTGTGCTTATGTCTTATTCATTTAATGGACCCAATTCCCAGAATCCCAACAAGAGTGCTTCCTAGGATGTACTTTTACATCAAAACCCACACCATGGGTTGAGAGAATGAGGTCACTTTTTAAAGTGGCCAACAGAAGCACGTGGCCATGCAGCCAACACGATGAAATGTGACCTCTGTGGGTCACCCCCGGAAGTCTCCGGCCAGCAGCATGCTCCTGCAACTTTATGTGTATTTGTCAAAAAATGCTAGCGTGGGCTTCAGGAAGGAATGGCCCCCAGGCCACCCTCAAGCTCTGTCCCCTGCATGCGACGGTGGTCAGCTAATGCAAGGATGCTCTGGCAAAGATAGGACGCACATGGCTGGTCCACTTGGGTTTTCTGCAGGAAGGCAGTATTTCTGTAAGCTGAATATCCTAGGAACCAGCAGGGCTGGGCAGAGCTGACCAACACAGGCGAGACTCTGAGGGAAACATCAAGGGCCCATCGGGTGCCCCACAGCTTCCAAGAACACCCTCCATCTACATCCAAACCATGCACAGGACTTCTCCCGAAGACGCTCTTTAACAGAGAGCCTTTGCATTTGGGAGTTCTCCAACTGCGAACACTTCTTGGGGTCCAGCCACGGCAGCGGGACAACAGAAGGAACAAAAGGAGAAACAGGAACAAAGTATCGGATGATATTGCCACGGGGCCCTAGAAGGATGCATTAAGTATCCATGTGTCCACACTGATGTAAAGGGAGGATGGAAGAAATAATTAGGAGGATGCAGGAAGAGGAATTCGAAGTCACCGAGGGCGGGCACTCATCCACCATGGTGCTCAGGTGAATTCTCCTGCTCCCCACCACCCAGGGGCTTAAATGACTTGCTTCCAAAGCACAGAGGATGGAAAGAGGAGGGGTCAGGAGACACAGCAATGGGGAATCCCGCCAACACAGCACTACCTCAGGCCGGTGATGTCCCAAAGCGATGCAGTGGGCCAACCGTGTACAGATAAGCAGGCACTCTCTATACCCTTTCTATCGTGTTTTGTAAATCTAAAACTGCTTTAAAGCTTGTTTTTTAAAATGAAGAGTATTGCAAAAATGCCCTAAAGAAAGAAAAGGGGGGGAGGTTTATTTTACACAATCAATCAACATGTAATAATCAAAGGATCCTTGTTGCAAGCCAGGGAGGGGGGTCTGCTAGCTTCCTATTGCTGACATTTTCCACAAAAAGGAATAATCAGCCCCCGGTCTTAATCCCAGGCAATCAAAGCCCCAATGTATGAAAGCAATAACAACAAAGGTCCAGTTTTAAAATGCCTCTCACTGAAATCAGAAAGGATCCGTTTCAAGTGTTTTTTGCATAAAGGCATCCTGGGGAAAATAATGAGTATGAGGAATGGAAGGATAGCACCCTCCCCCCCGCTCCAGGCTAGAAATCTTAGGTCATAGTGCAAAACATAGAGGGCAGGTGACCATACAATGACTGTAGGGACCCAGAAAGCATGTCCATAAAAGCTGCAATATTATAATCCTTTAGGTTTCTCAGGTGTGCCGAACAGACCATTCTCCAAAAATAGGAGGGTCTGAGTGCGCTTGGTTGGGGCACGATTTAAGGCATGGTGTTCCCAGTATAAGTCAGACTTTCTGATGCCGACTTTGGCATCCCCTCGCCCACTGATGCAGGTGAATTGTTATAAACCTACAGATTTCCCTGCATTGAAGAGTCTGTCTTTCGTTTGTTCATCTGTTTCGGGGGTTTTTCGTGATTTCGCATAGAAGTGAAATCATACGGTATTTGTCTTTTTGTGTTTGACTTACTTTACTTAGCATAATTCCCTACAAAAAAAAAAAGGCTCCAATCCAGAGAACTGGGGGTGTGCAGAGGGATTGCAGGGGGGCAGGAAACAGGTGAACGGTTTTCAGAAGGACACCTTCCTGGTCACAAAAAGAAATCACGGGGATGAAAAGTACAGCCCAGTAAACAGAGTCAATTATATTGGGATAACGTGACAGAGGTCACGGCACTTCCTGCCGGGAGGGTGGGGTAGTATATAGCATTTAAAATCAGTATCGTACACCTGAAACTGACATAACATTGTATGTTAATCATAGGGCCATTGAAACCAACGATCAAACAAAAACAAGGTCTCCCCAAGTCACCCCCAGGGAAATGAACGGATCTCAAACAAAGACGAGGCGTGCACAGACCAGGCCCCTGTCCACTGAAAGTCCCGATCTGCCTTCTCCCCGTTCCCCCAGCGGAAGAGCCTTTCGGCAAAATCATTTACCTTGTGAATTTCTGTAAAGAAAAAGTAGGTTTCCAAACTGACCTCGGGTGCTTGGGTCTAGAAATGCACAGGCTGGCTTAGCAGAGATGTATCAGACCCTGACCAGGGGCACCTGGCTGACTCAGTCAGTTCGGCGTCTACTTTCGGCTCAGGTCGTGATATTGGGGTCTTGAGATCGAGTCCCAGAGCAGGCTCATTGCCCAGGCAGGAGCCTGCTTCTCCCCCTGCCCCTCCCCTCCACTCACGCTCTCTCAAAAAACTAAAATCTTTAAATAAAATAAAATAAAGTACTGACCAGCTGTGGGCTGTCTGGGATAAATCGCCGAAGCTCCGTGTGACTCAGTTTCCTTCCATGTAAATCATTTGTTTGACTTCTTACAAGTCCTAACAACCTGTGAGCTACATTACTGCCTACTACCATTGTGAATGTCCGAACAAACTCTATGCTGTACGTCATCTACGCAATTTAATCAGTACTCAGGCAGATTTTTGTACTCCCCCAACGGAAACCCGGCAAAAAGCATACTTTTCTAGAATTATTGCACCTTGCAATTCATACCCTCAAAAAATTGTAACAGGTAAAATGGAAATAGCCACAACGCTTACACACTATGGACTCAATGCTGTTCTTGATTCCAAGAGACGCAGGTCTGTTCTGGGAAGCAGGTTGGGAAGGCCATCAGAGCAGAGGAGAGGGGAGGAGGGAGGAAGGGAGGGGAGGGGAGGAGGAGGGGAGGAGATGAGGAGAGGAGGAGAGGAGGAGGAGGGGCAGCAGCTGTGGACCATCTGTGAGCTGCTCAGGTGAGGATCCCAGGGGCATGAATGCCAGGAAGAGCCCCCCCGCCCCGGCCTGACCCACCACAGTGGGCTGTCCACACCAGTAGGAACACGTGTGGTTATGAGGCGCTCCCTCCACAGAGGAGCTGCTGACCCACAAGTTTGCAAAGAAACCAGAAGAAGCAAAGGCCATGGACGGCAGGGCCAGGGATAGGGATAGGTGCTTCAACACGTGAAGACACAGGGATGCCAGGAGAGGTAATGCAAACCGCCCCAGGGCTCCAGGCCTTGCTCTGGGAGGGCCCTGAGGCCCCACACATGCTGCAAGTTTGCAGAGTGTGCTGGGGTTTCTCTCTCTGAATGAAAGAGAATATTGGGGGGGGGAGGTATAGTTTATGATTCAATAAGCTCTTGAACTCTGTGTCCCCTTCTCAAGTTACATTTATAAGACAGAAAAGGTAAACTGAGAATCTTGGAAAGATTTAGCAACAGAATTGTAGCATTCCAAGTTTGTCAGTGTAACTAATATGTTTGAATGTTGCTGATTCTGTAACAATATTGCAGAATGCAGGGTACTTTTGTGTCTTTTACAAATATTCAGGGGACACCTGGGGGCTCAGTCCATGAAGCATCTGCCGTGGGCTCAGGTCATGATCTCTGGGTCCTGGGATCGAGCACCACGTTGGGCTCTCTGCTCAGCAGGGGGGTCTGCTTCTCTGTCTTCCTCTGCCCCCCAATAAATAAATTTAAAAAGATAATAACCAAGCGAAACAATTTCTTATTAATTCGGATGTGACCAGATTCAACATCCAGTGACATTCTCTTGTGAGACTAATAAACAGCTTATTTATGTAATTTAGTGTAAATGTGGTATATTCTAATATCTCATTCAAGGAGACCTTCAATCGAGGTAATCACGGCGTAAACTGGGCGGACGCGATCTGTGAGGCGGTCATGGCAGACTAGGTCCTCAAACAGCTTTGCCCAAAGTTTCAGTGAAGAAACGTGTGAAGTCTTTATCCTCATAAGCTACTGTTCGATTTCTACTACGAACCTACACGGTCAGGAGTGCTTTGTTGAGATGGCATTTTTCCCACATTACAAATCACAAGTACCTTCCAGTTTTATTGTTTTTTTTGTGGGGTTTTTTTTTTTTTTTTTGGTTGTTTTGTTTTTAAGATTATACTTATTGATTTGAGGCGGGGGCAAGAGACAGTCTCAAACCGACTCCACACTCAGTGCCGAGCCCAATGCAGGGCTCGATCTCACAGCTCTGGGATCACAACCTGAGCCAAAACCAAACTCAGAGGCTAAACTGAGCTGCCCAGGTGCCCCCGGTTTTGTTCTTTTGTAATAACTTTCTTGCCTGTTTTAGCATCCATGGAGCACTCCATGCTCTAACAAATTCAGGTTTCTCCCACTTCCTGCTCTGCGTTTCTAGAATCCCTGCTTTATCCAGGGGGTAAATCCCCCCCCCCCCATCTGTGGGGGATACGATTCAGGACCTCCCAGTGCAGGCATGAAACTGCCGACAGAACTGAGCCCCGATATAGCATCCATGCATTCCTATGATAAAGTTTAGTTTATAAATCAGAGGCAGTAAGAGAGTCACAATCAGTTCTAATACAATAGAACAAGTAGAATCATAGAATCCTAATAGATGTGAATGTGGTCTGTCTCTCAAAACATCTTGCCAACATCTTCTTGTCCCTCCCTCGTGTGAGAGGCAAGAGAGACGCGATGGTATGATGCCTGCAGAGGGAGTGAAGGGAACAATGCAGATGTAGGGCCTGGGGAAGCCCGGTCAGCAGGAGGCACACCTGCTTCCTCACCGCAGGGGACCGCAAGGAGACTGGGGTAACGGGAACCCAGGGATGAGAGCGAACCACTGTACTGTATTTCCCTGCACATTTAACCACTTTTCCTCAAGATCCTGAGATCATGGCCTGAACCGAAGGCAGATGCTTCACCAACGGAGCCACCCAGGCGCCCCTTTTTAACTATTACACCCACATTTAACTATTACTTAATTTTCATGTAACTTAGACTTCCTTCCTGGGTGGACTTCACTGGTTCCCTCGGAGACAACTCCTTTCTCCTGCAACACCTGCTGGGGGTCCGTTTCAGCCGCTTGCCCTGCGCTCTGGGCTCCCAGACCAGTCAAACGCAAAGTAAGATGCTGCCCTTGGGGGCGTACACTTTGGTATCTGATGGGTTTTTTTGGGTTCTTTTAATTTTGCAAATGTCTACTTTTCGGGGTGCCTGGGTGGCTCGGTTGGTTAAGCGACTGCCTTCAGCTCAGGTCATGATCATGGAGACCCAGGATCGAGCCCCACATCAGGCTCCCTGCTCGGCGGGAAGCCTGCTTCTCCCTCTCTCACTCCTCCTGCTTGTGTTCCCTCTCTGGCTGTGTTTCTCTCTGTGAAATAAATAAATAAAATCTTTAAAAAAAAAAATGTCTACTTTTCAATGATTCCAGTTCTCTAACAGCATGAATTCCAAATAATCCTCCGTGGTGGGATCCTAACTATGGCAGCTCTTTGTAGAGAATGAGCTCGGCGCGTGCATGGTTTACAATATATACAGGTAGCTTGATTCTCCTGCAGAGCAGAAGTCCAGCCTGCTGGCTTATGGCTGGGGCGCAGGTGTCACCCCGGCGTCCCTTAGCCAGGCCACCTTCTTTGCCCCAAGGCTCCAGGTGGCCTTCCTACCCCGTTTGGAACATGTTCACCTATGGGTCCACCTCTAGGGATTTGTCCTGTTAGGCAGTTAAAATACAATAGCCTGGGGGAGGGGGCGGGTATGAAGGAGGGCCCGGATTGCATGGGGCACTGGGTGTGGGGCATCAACAATGGATCTTGGAACACCGAAAAAATAAAATAAAATAAAAAATATGCATCATATAACAATGTTGCTATCTTCATCTGAAAACTATAAAATGAACTTAATACTGAAGCTCTATGGCCCTGATTTTGCCTTTAACTATTTGAAAAAGATGTATCAGTGTTGAATTAAGCCATTATTTTTTTTAATAGGGAACATAGGACATAAGAGATTAAACACACACACATACACACACAGAGCGTAGATTCTGATATAAAACTCCTTTGTTCCTAATCATAAGAATATGGTTCGGGGCACCTGTGTGGCTCAGTTGGTTAAGTGACTGCCTTCGGCTCAGGTCATGATCCCAGAGACCTGGGATCGAGTCCCACATCGGGCTCCCTGCTCGGCGGGAAGCCTGCTTCTCCCTCTCACACTCTCCCTCTTTGTGTTCCCTCTCTGGCTGTGTTTCTCTCTATTAAATAAATAAAATCTTAAAAAAAAAAACAAAAAAAAGAAAATGGTTCATGTTTTACTGTTTCTACCCACCCCTGAAAATGTTTATTTCTACAAAAGAGGTGCGAAATAGCATTGTTATATGGATTGCCATATGGATAATAAACCAAAAATAATGTGGTCTTCTTGATATCCCTGCTTCTAGCCTTCAACAGATATCAAATAAATAAATGTAATGGGGGGGAAAAAGAATACCAAGTTCATTCTTGCAGATTACCCTAGTAACTTAAACACTCTCAAGGAATCAGATTTTCTTAGTTCTTTGTCCTGCTCTGTCAATAATATACAATACAAGGATTCCCACCATAGTTCTCTGATGATAGTTATGTGATTTGGGTAATGCTCATTACAAAGAATCTCAAATTATCTGTCCCATCACTGAACCATAGCCATGAGACTCCTCAAGTCCTTAACGTGCCTGTCTTCAGGGTAAAGTTCAAGAGAAGAGGACAGGTGAAGTTCTCCAAAATTAGTCGAGGAGGATCCTCCTCGGGAGAGAATCTCCGATTCGGAGCGCTTCCCGTCAACCGCTATCACTTTTGCATGATTTTTGAGAGAATCGCCACAAGAAAAAACCTTTCTCCGGGACAACGTCATCTCCCAGGACCTCAAGCTCAGCCATCAGAGTGGCGTGGTCTATTTTCAAGACTGGTGCGTGAAGCTCAGAGATCTCATGTGGTGGAAAAAAAGAGATTCTACCGAAGGTGATGGAGTAGGAGACGCTTATCTGTGATTTCTCAAGCTCTGAGACTCAGGGCCAGTAGGATTCGGGGTGCTGCTCACACCTCGGGGATGTCGCCGATTTTTATGACGACCATAAACATCTCCAGCACCGAAGGTCCATACAAGCTCCGCAGCAAAGATGTCTCAGGAGCGTGCCCTTCTTGATGGAGTCAAAGTCGTTGGCGTTATGCCTGTATTTACTGACAGATTTGCTGAAATGAAAATCAGTGTTTCACAAACATGGGGCTTAATGGCTTTTAAAAAGAGAACCAGCCACACACATACGGCATGTGAAGAATTCTTTCAGATGGTCGTGGAAACTCTTTACTGTTATGATCTGCTACCGTTTTCTGATGATTTGATCCCTGCATCTTACCTAGTTAAGCTTGTGATTCCTTCAGCCCTTTAAGGACCAACGGGATCTCATCACTCCCCAAACAGAAGAGAGCTGGGAAGCAAGGGGAGGGCAGGGAGAGAAGGGGAGAACCCACAATACATACAGAAAACAGGAGGGGGTGAGTGATAGGTTCATGAATCGAGGACCTTACCCACGTCCTTATGAACACTCACAACCAGGGCCTTTAGAGAGTTTGGGCGTATTCGAAATTCATCTCTTTACTACGAGCACTAAACTTATGTCCCAGCCCGTAACTGGCTGTTAGTAAGGGTTCAATCACACAGCTCAAGGAAAGAGAAGAAGAGCAAACCCAAAGAACAAATATCTAGGGCAGATAGAAGCTAGTTTCCAGAAAAACACAGAAATACCTTAGTCATTGGAGTTCCATTCTTGAGTCCACCATATTGGTTTTTCAAGTTGAGCAAGCCCCCCAAGAGACCAAGTCAACGGAACCTATCACACGGTGGCACAGACCAAGTGCTCTGGGCCACCATGGCCTCCGTGCTCATGGTCCTCGCTGTGTCGCCGTGACCTTTCTGCTCACCTCCACTTACGCTCAGATAGTCTGCATCTCTTTTGTATGGTATGTTTGTTTGTTTTTGGACTATCGTTGACACATGATTAGTCTCAGGTCCCAAGTCTTTTCAGAGATGAGCACGAGTTGCCTATCCATACAGGCAGGAAAGATTCATGGCTAGCCACATGGTCCCACTGACAGACGAGGTCCCAAATGGTTCACAAAAGCACACGAAATAGCAATTAATTACACTGCCAGGAGTGCTACAATATGCTTGCCATCACATGTGGGTAATAGCTCTTCCAAACTGTAGATTCTGCGTACCATTAAATGTCAATACCGCCGACCAGCCTAGAAATCTACTCACCACGTACACTACTTTGTTCTGGAAAATGCAAGACTGTCTCTCTCCCTAGATCTATGAACGTATTATATGCTTAGAGTATTTTTGATATGGTAATTTATTATGCAGGCTGTATATTTACATAAAACTATGAAATACATAACTATATATATCTAAATGAATTCATTCATCAAGATATCTGAAAGCTAAGACAAAGATATATAAAAGCTTTCCAAGGAATTGTGAAATATACCACGTTTAAGTGATGAAGGCTCTCTCCATCAATTACATAAATTGTATGTAAATACAATCATATAAATAGGTAACATAAGTATAATCATGATTGTATATAATGTAATAGAAATGCAATCGTATATACTAGTATTTGTATACATATTTACATGAAATGTGACTAGTTATGTGATGCAAGGCTTCTAGATATGATTTGCCAATAACATTATTTTATGCAAGACAGTGCTCATAGTTGGAACACCTGGGTGGCTCAGTCGGTTGAGCCTCTGCCTTTGGCTCAGGTCATGATCCCAGGGTCCTGGGATCTGCCTCTCCCTCACCATCTGCCTCTCCCCCAAGGCATGCTCTCTGTCAAATAAATAAAACAGAAAGAAAAGAAGAAAGAGAGAGAGAGAGAGAAAAGAAAGGAAGAAAGAAAAGAAACAGCTCAGCTCGTATCTAAGTGCCTAGAGGCCACCCGTGCCTATGCTAGCCTACGGATGTGCTGGGCCCTTCCCTGTGCCTGCAGTCTTGTAATGTGGAATCCTATTTCTAATGACCCCGTGCACCGTGGTGGGCTGACGAGCCAGGAGAGCCAAGCGTCCCGCCTGCATTCACCCACAGCAGGGCTGTGAGTTGGGATTTCCCGTTGCTTGGCCAGTAGGTACCACATGGATGAAAAGTCCGTGTGGAACGGGAATGCGGTGGACCTCCGCTGGAAGGGAGGGACCCGAGACCATAAAGACACTATTATGGGCATCTCAACTGACCTGGCTTCAAGCTTCTGGGTGTTTATTAAAGTAATCACTGGGTTTCTCTTCTGCGCTGGTATAATGCCACAACCATATATATTACCACATTCCTTTAGACCACAAGGGCATATCTGATTGACTTATAAAAGCAGGTAACAATAATGCATGTGTTTAAAAAAAAAAAAAGTGTTTATTTTTCTGTTTTGCTCCCTAATGCACTCACAGCTATCCTTAAGTAGAAAGCACCTGTAAACAATGAAGACCTATGATCTCAGGGGGTTCTGGTCTCCACACCCCACCCCACTGTTTCTGAGAGCAACACCCAGTCAGTGCTACAGACTATCCAAGTAATGCAACACTCATCCCTGCCCCAGTCCTGGACCAAACCCCGTGGATGTTGAAATAGGAAAGAAGGAAAAGGACACCTAGGGCAAATCCCTTCAGAACGATGGGAACAGAGCGAGAGACCTTTGCCACACTTTGCAAAAAAAAAAAAAAAACGAGCATCAACCTTCAGTGAGGTTTCCAATCAGTGCCACTCAGGGTCATTAACTGTGGTTCTTTTTTAAAGGGTCCACAACCTGACCAAGAAATGCAACTTCAAACTAAGTCCTTTCTTTTTATTGTCCAAAGACAGTAGGCCAAGTTCCACACTTTAAAGAAGTGCACTTTGCAAAATATGTATGGGGGGGCACAACCAGAAACAAAAAACACAAGGGAGCCTAGAGTAGGAGCTAATGCCTGCAGGTGTGTGACACAAATTCCAAGACTTGTAGAGGGGAATGCTAGGTAAAGCGAGACATGGGCATTAGGAATCAATGGGCATAATCTATCAGCTGAGGCAGATGAGTAAATTCTACACCTGAGCAGCCCAACTGCATACGGACCATCAGCACTATTGTGTAGTTTGCTGAAAAGTTTGCTAAGAGGGCAGATCTCGGTTTCCATGTTCTTACACCAATAAAACAAAATTTAAGAAGGCACCTAGATTGGTAACTTCAAGACCCAGGATCTCATCATCCCATGAGGAAGTAGCCTTTTGAAACAAGAAGGCTCAGCAACATTAACAGGCAAGAAGAACCAAGAAGGGCCCACTGGAAGCCCAAAACAGCCGACGGTTACTGTAGCAAATCACTATTTATAGAACACTCATTTTAAATAAAGCCACCCAAACAAAACTCTGGATTGTTTCCACACATTTCCAAATACCTGTGAAAGTACATGCCATTTCGCTAATGCTCTCCTGAATAAAGATCTGTCTCTTGGAGATTGATTCCAATGAGCTTTTAGGCTTTCTGGTTCCTCATTTCCTCCCTAGATGATACAAAGATGATTCTTTTTTCCCTCTGGAATCACATCAGTACAAGCTCATCTTACTCTGTAGTTTATGTTCTTTGGGGTTTGGTTTGTCTTCCTTCAGGTTCCACGTCTGGGAGGAAGGAAGGGGGGTTGGGCGAGGCAGGAGGGCCATTCTGGAAACTGGCCATATTGCCCGGGCAGGTAGAGCTCAGGCACGCCCACACCTGCAACAGGTGAGCCCAACATTCAACATCTGGAGTGAGAAGCAAGCCCTGAATGATCTGCCTGTGCCCCACTACCAACCTTCCATTGCTGTGATTTTATGAGCCTTTCATTTATCTTTGTTTGTTGAGTTACAACTGCTGCGGAGAGAAGAGCTTGGCCTACATGTTTGTGGAAAGGCAAACAGGAAGGCAGCCCCCCCCCCCCCCCCGTGATTTCTCCGCCCTGCTCCTTTCTGCTCCCCTCCTCCCCCAGCAAAAGCAGAGTTTCCCGTCCTGCCACACACCAAGAACAATGGGAGCTTTGAAAGGCCCCACGTAAGTTGTTCAGAGAAAATGACAAAGCTGGAAAATACTCATGGAGGGAATGGCCCATGAATGGGCACGCCAAGGATGTGACCTAATTGCCTACGACGGGGGCCTTCACCTCGGAGACGTGCATTTCCTCTCCCTGACGGGGCAAAGCCTATCTG
>PITA01011835.1:0-64855 GCA_004023965.1 Spilogale gracilis | reverse complement strand
CACACTCACGCGCCACAGCGAGCGTGTCCTCGGGGGGCGACAGGGGACGGCTACGGGCTTCAGTACAGACCACGACGAGCACAGGAGGCCAGGGAGCAGCGTGTGCAGACAGGCCGTGGTGAGGAGCTCCGGGAGTCCCCTCTGGACCTCGGAGGCCGGGTGGCCAGCAGAGGTCTCCGAGCCTGGATCATGGCGGGCCGAATGAAAGAAGTTTTGCATGAAATGATTATGATTCCATTTCTATAAAATTCTAGAATAGCCAAGACTATTCTTTGGTTAAAAAAAAAAACAAACCAGACCAGGTTGCTTTAGTGGAATGTGGGAGAGGATTGGCTAGAAAGGATGATAGTGATATTCTTTATCCTGATAGGAGGTTGGACCCTACATTTGTCAAAACTCAGCAAATATACACTTAAGATTTATGCATTGTATATAAATTTTGCATCAAAAGAGAAAGCTATTATTGAATTCCACTTAATGGTAAGTATGTTGAGGTATTTAGAGGGAAACATACTGGTATTTACAATTTACTTTGAGTTGCATAAAAAAACTAAGAGAGATTAGCGGATGGGCAGAGGGGAGGATAGTGGGATGGGTACAAGGCGGCGTGTGGTAAGATGCAAGTGGCCCAACCCAGATGGCGACTGTCTGGGCACCCACTGGATAGTAGCTTCCCGTGGCTGCTGTAAGAAATTACTACCAACTGGGGGGCTTAAAACAAAATAAATTTGTTTTTTCCCAGTTATGGAGGCCAGAAGTCTGAAATCAAGCTGTCTGCACTGCCCTGCTTGCTCCAAAGTCTTCCTGCCTCTCCCATATTCTGGGTGCTTCTTAGCTTGTGTTCACAGAGGCAGAGACAGTGGTGGCCGTTCTCTGTTTCTCTCTTATAGGGACACATGTGATTGCATTTAGGATTTAGGGCCTGCCTCAATAATCAGGACACCCTGCCCCTCAGCCCCCTTCCCCTGCCCATCTCAGCATCCTTACCTTAACCAACAACTGCAAGAACCCTTTTCCCAAACAAGGCAAGAGTTATAGGAATTCAGAGATTAGAACCTGATATCTTTGGGGGCCATTGTTCAGCCTAATAAACACTGTAAGCTTCTTTCAGTTTTGCTGTATGCTTAAACATTTTCATGATAAAGTGTTGAGGAAAAAGTGGTTATTTCTGAAAGATAAATTGCCATTCTTATTATTATTTGAAAGAGTGGTTTTAGGTTCACAGCAAAATGGAGGGGAAGGTACAGAGATTTCCCTTATACCCCTTGTGCCCACATACCCACAGCCTCCGGTACTATCAGAATCCTACACCAGAGAGATACCTTTATTGCAAGTGACACACCTACATTGACACATCATTATCACCCAAAGTTCATAGTGTGCCATTAGGCTTCACTCTTGGTGTTGTCCATTCTGAGGCTGTGGACCAATGTGTAAGGGTATGTGCCTACCACTGAGTATCACACAGAGTATCTGCACAGCCCTGAGTCCTCCATGCTCAGCCTACTTAGCCCTTCCTATCTGCTAAGTCCTGGTGACCACTGATCCTTTCATTGTCTTCATTGTTTTACCTTCTCCAGAAAGGTCCTGTTTCATTCTTCTACGTGTGGCTGTCCAGTTTTCCCAACACTATTTGTTGAACAGACTATCCTTTCCTCATTGTATATTCTCCCTTAAATATGAACTGACTGTACATGGATGGGTTTATTTCTGGGCTCTTAGTTCGGTTCCATTGGCTGATGTATCTGTTTTCAATGCCTATATGTTAGTTTTGATTACTCTGGCTTTGTAATATAGTTTGAAATCAGAAAGTGTGATGCCTCCAGCTGTTTTCTCTCTCAGGATTCTGTTGGCTATTCAGAGTCTTTCGTGGTTCCATATGAATTCTAGGATTGTTTTTTTCATTTCTGTGAAAATGTCATTGGAATTTTGAAAAAATAATAATTTATTTTATTTTTTTAGTGTTCCAAGATTCATTGTTTATGCCCCACACTCAGTGCTCCATGCCATTCGTGCCCTTGATACACCCACCAGGCTCACCCATCCCCCTGCCCCCTCCCTTCCAAAACCTGTTTGTTTCTCAGAGTCCATAGTCTCTCATGCTTCATCTCCCTCTCTGATTTACCCCAGTTCACATTTCCTTTCCTTCTCCCACTGTCCTCCATGTTACTCCTTATGCTCCACAAGTGAGTGAAACCATGTGATACTCGACTTTCTCTACTTGGCTGATTTCACTCAACATAATCTCCTCCAGTCCCATCCATGTTATTGGAGTTTTGCTGGAGGTTGCATTGAATCTATAGATGGCTTTGAGTAGTATAGGCATTTTAACAATATTAATTCTTCTGATCCATCAGCATGGGATTTATTTTGATTTATTGGTGTCTTCTTCAATCTCTTTCATCAGCCTTATAGTTTTTGGTGTATAAATCTTTCATGTCTTTGGCTAGGTTGATTCCTCAGTATTTTATTATTTATCCTGCTATTGCAAATGGGATTGATTTATTTAGTTCATTTTCAGAGAGTTTACTGCTAGTGTAGAAGAACACAACTGATTTCTGTTGCTAGCAGACCTGTTGATTTTGTATCTTGTGACTTTACTGAATTGGTTTATTAGTTCTAACAGTTTTTCAGTGGTGTCTTTAGGATTCTCTATATAAGATCGTGCTGGTTGTTAACAGAGGTGATTTTATTTCTTCCTATGAAATTGGACAACCTGGAGGAAATGGATACATTCATAGACATATATAAGCTACCAAGACTGAATCATGAAGAAATAGAAAAATCTGAACAGATCAATAATGAGTAAGGAGATGATGAGTCAGTAATAAAAAAACTCCCAAATAAAGAAAAGCCCAGGATGAGAAGGCATCATGGTGATTTCTAGTAAACATTTAAAGAAGATTTAATGTTAGTCCTCCTCAAACTTTTCCAAAAAAATTGAAGAGGAGGGAAAACTCCCAAACATATTACAAGCCCAGCATTAGTCTTATACCAAAGCCAGATAAGGACACTACAAGAAAACTATAAAGCAATATCCCTGATATATATGTGCAAAAATTCTCAACAAAATGCTAGTAAATTGAATTCAAAAGCACATTGGAGACATACACCATGATGAAGTAACAAGTATGGTTTATTCCAGGGATTTGAGAATGATTCTATATACACAAACCAATAAATGTGATATACCAATCCAATAGAATGAAAGATAAAAACTGTAATTATCTCAATAGGCACAGAAAAAGCACAGGGCAAAATTCAAGTCTTCCATGACAAAGACCCTTGAGAATGTGTGTAGAGAAGGAAGGTACTTCCACACAATATAGGCTATGCAAGCCTATGGCTGATGTCATACTCCATGGGGAAAGGTTGATCTCACCATTGATATAATTACTCAGCGGGGATTATGTCTATGCATACACAATCTGACACATTGTTACTATTATTATCTTGAACAAATTATCTGTCAGTTTAGTTGGGAATAAGAAAAATATTTTTTAATTTTATCTTTACTTATTCATTCACTGATAACCTTCCTTTCTTCATGTAGACCTGTTTCTGACGTATATCATTTCCTTCTCTCTGTAAAACTTCTTTTTAAAATTTCTTGAAAATCAGGTCTACTGGCAACAAATTCCCTCAATTTTTGTTTGTCTGTGAAAATCTTTATTTCTCCTTCTTTTTGAAGGATAATTTTGCAGGATACACAATTCTAGATTGGTGTTTCCCCCCCAACACTATCTCCACTCTTCTTTTTCCGTAAGAAAAATGTGTGTTTCTGAGGTTATAGAGATGCTGATTCAGCACAACTGAAGTTTTCAGCAGGCATCACAAATGATGATGAAGATCACATTTTGAGAAGCACCACTGGTATCCTTAAACTTCATTCATTTGCCCAATCACATCATCAGAGAATCTACACAGGAACTAATTACTGTAATCTACCACAGAAGTGGCTTCACAGAATTAAAATGCATTTTTCGTTCCTGATTTTTCTTGATGGTTATCATGTGAACTATGCTCCACTTCTTGCTCACATGGTTTCTGAGAAGTCAGGTAAAATTCTGGGCTTTGCTTCTCTATAGGTAAGGTTTTTTTCCCTTCTGGATTCTTGCAAGATATTTTCTTTATCTGTGATTTTATGCAGTTTGACTGTAAGGTACATAGGGTTTTAAAAAAAGATTTATTTATTTATTTTAGAGAGAATGGTGGGGGTAGAGGGAAGAGAGAGAAGAAGAGGGAGAAAATCTCAAGCAGACTCTCTGTTGAGCATGGAGACTGATGCGGGGCTTGATCCCACAACCCTGAGGTCATGACCTGAGCCAAAATCAAGTCGGATGCTCAACCAATGAGCCATCCAGGTAGGTGCTCCCAGGTGTGGGCTTCTTGAGCATTGACCTTCTTAGTGTTCTCTCAGCTACCTGGATCTGTGGTTTGGTGTCTGACATTAATTTGGAGGAAATTCCAGTCATTATTCCTCTTCAAATATTCCTTCTGTTCCTTTCTCTCTTTCTCCTTCTGGTATTCCATTAGGCATATATTATGCATACTTTTTTCGTTGACCCACAGTTGAATGTTGGGACTCGAATATCCCAGACTTGGATGCTCTGTTCTGGTTTTTTTTTTTTTTTTTTTGCAGTCCTTTTCTTTCTTTCTTTCTTTCTTTCTTTCTTTCTTTCTTTCTTTCTTTCTTTCTTTTTGCTCAGATGTTTCTGTTGACATATTCTCAAGCTCAGAAATTCTGTTTCTAGCCATGTACATCTACTAAAAAGCCCATCAAAGACATCATTTATTTCTGTTATAGTGTCTTTGATTCCCGGCATTTCTTTTTGATTCTTTCTTAGAATTTCCATCTTGCTGCTATTGTTCTCTCATGCTGTCCACTACACTCACAGATCCTTAGCACGTTAATCATTCTTGTTTTAAATTCCCAGTTTGATAATTCCAACACCTCTGCCATATCTGGTTCTAATGCTTGTTCTGTCTTCAAATGATGCTTTTTGACTGTTTGCCTTGCGACTGTTTCTTGGCAGCTAGATATGATGGACTGGATAAAAGGAACTCTGGTAAATAGTCCTACAATATTGTAGTGAGGGATGGGGGAGCAAAGTGTTCTCTAGTCCTCTGATTAGGTCTCAGGCTTTCTGAAAGCCCTTGACCTGCACAGATGTTTCTCAGGTTTTCCTCCCCTTTATGTGGAACAGGATGGCTAGGGTTGGCTGGAGTTGGGTATTTCCCTTCTCCCATTTGGAAGAAGCTAGAATGGATTAGAGGTGGGCATTTTGCTTTCTCTAGGACATTCAGGCTCTGATAGTATCCCATCACATTAGGCTCTTGTTAAGTAGTTTTTTCCTCTGGTCAGGCCTTGTTAAGAAGAACACAATGCTCTTACGTATTACAGAATGGTTCTTCTCCTCTCCCCCTGCCAGAAGCATGAGGAGATTTCTCTCCCATCTTCACTGTGATAACACTGTCCAACTTCTAGAGGTAAGACTCACAAAAGTATGGGGCCTCTGATGACTGGGTCTCCCTGACGTTTTAACCCTTGGGCTTGTCCACACTGAGCCTCCAGAAATTCCTTTTACAGTTGAGCTTTCTCTACCCTGGAACGGGTTCCCAAGGAGGTTTCTGCCTGTGGAGTTCTGCCCTGTGTCTGTCTGTTGGTCTCTCCAACTTTTTAAGTGATGGTTTGCTCTGTGACCTTACGTCTCTCAAGGCTCCAGGGAGAGTTGCTGCTTTTTCAGTTTTTTTTCCCCCCAGCTTTGTACTTGTTGTTAGGGTGGAGTTAAAACTTCCAGCTCCTTACATGCTAGATTGGAAATTGGAAGTTCAATGCTATCTTTTTATTTAGGTATCTTTTTCTATGATGAGAATGCATTATGTCTATATAAAAGTTTCCATATTAAATTTTAAAGGAGTGTCATACCTTTGACCCAGGGCCTATGCTTTTTGGGTAAGGGGAACACTTTATGAACAAAGATGTCTATGCTGCTTGTCCAGAAGAATCTTGGAATAGCATAAGTGTCTAATGGTATGAGAATGCTTGCAGACATTTTGCTGTAACAGAATCATGGCATGCAAATGCAAAAAGTAGGTTTAAAAAGAATTTTGAAGCAACATGAAAAGGCATGGCCTAGGCTTGTAAATTCAGTGTTTCAAAAGTTTTATAGATTCCAAATTTTCCATAATATAAATACTTGTTAGTTTATATTTAGAAAAGAATGTTATAAAATGTCATATCTTGGAAGGCCTTCCTAGTCTCCTTTTCCTCCCCCACTATTCCCTGCATTGGCTGCCTTATTGTGGCTGGGCCTCTGTGCCTTTGAGGTCCACGCTGGGCTAAACTCCCCCAAAAAGTGCACTCTTGTCAACTCCCAGCTGAGCCATATGTAGTAGGTAATAGATTTTTCAGTCAGGTCCATCTACTTGGGGGGAAAGTGGTTTCTGTGGTTGCTGTAGGTTCTCCTGTTCAGTTCAGCAAATTTCCTCATTTCCTGTCACCATGCTATCAGCCCAGGCTTCTGTCCAATCCATGGTTCTTACATATTTCCAACAAAAAGCTGAAAACAACAATCCGCTGGTTTTCAGAGTGACTGAAAAGTCATGGAGCTCTCTGGCCAAGACAAACAGACTGATGGCGCTCTCGGTCTTGGAGTGGTTTGGACAGCAGGGCCAAGCGTGGGCGTCCAGGTGGAGAGTCAGCAGATAGCAGCATGGCGACCCTTGGGGAATGGGAGTGTGTCTTGTTGGCAGGCTAGGGGAGGCACAGCTGGTCCGAGAGGCTCGCTCCACTGGCAGGCATAGTCCCCTCCTCCATGTGGGTCCAAGCCACTCACTCCATAGTAGCATTTCTGCTTTGATGACAGGTTTCCCAGTTGGAAGGAAATCAATCCATGAAAATCTGCCTCTGACTCCTGTTCTCTTCTCAAAGCATAGCAGCCTCAGAGCAAGCTGGATCTTGGGCAGATCATGGAGCCCATGAGCTGTCCATGTGAATCCTTTCAGACATAAAAAGGAGGCAGACTGGCCTGTGGCTTGTGTCTCAAGCCTTTGAATTAGCAACTCACCCACCAAGAACATGTTCCGAATGGCTGGTTTGTGTGGCAGGGGATAGCTCTTTGCAGATTCAAAATCTAGATTACTACCAGAAAATGTAAAGCGTCTGGTGATTTGGGAAGTAAACCCTTTCCAGATTTAATTGAGTACCCACGTGACTCGCTAAACTACAAAGAGCGCATGCTGGCTATTGAGTGAGAGTGTGGCTAATGGGGTACCATTGCTGTATGTCAGTCTGGGCGTCCCTGAAAACAGACCCTCATGCCAGTCATTGGTTTGGAAGGGAGCCAGATGAGGAGCAGGGCAGGGTGGGGAGCTGATAAGCATTTAGTGAGGTTAGCCCTGCTGTGAACTTTGGGGCTCAACCTGGAAACCCTCTGAGGAACTCCTGGGTGTCTACTGACTGACTTCCATCCTTCACCACCTTGGCTGTAAATCCCTGGTATTTCTGGGCTGCTCTACCTAGAGCTAAGTGAGTTCCCATGGCCAAAAAAAGCCCTCAGGTAGAGAAAAGAGAGAAGAGGTGACTGAGGTGCACAGGGGCTTTCCTCTGCTGAGTGGGTAGAGTGTACATGGGGACATTTGTGTGTCTATGACACCCCTCTTCCTTCAGAAGCAGCAAGAGACTGGAGATGTAGCAGGCAACTGAGTTCTAGATGAGTCCAAGACTCAAACTCAATCCATTAGTTGTGGGGGTACTAGCTGGGTGTTGAGCAGTGTCCTGAGGGTTGGGGAATAGTGGGGAGGAAAGAGGTGAGTGCCCCCACCCCCTGGAGTTTCCACACACATAATCAGTATGCCACAGCAACTTCTTTCAAGGCATGTCTCCAAAGGCAAAGGAAACAGAAGTGAAAATGAACTTCTGGGACTTCATCAAAATAAAAAGCTTCTACACAGCAAAGGAAACAATCAACAAAACAAAGAGGCAACCCACAGAATGGGAGAAGATATTGGAAAATGACACTACAAAGGGCTGATATCCAAGATCTATAAAGAACTCCCAAACTCAACACCCCCAAAAAAGATGATCACGTCAAAAAATGGGCAGAAAACATGAACAGGCACTTTCCAAGGAAGACATACAAATGGATAACATACACATGAAAAAATGTTCAGCATCATTAGCCATCAGGGAAATTCAAATCAAAACCACACCGAGAGACCACCTTACACCAGTTAGAATGGCCAAAATTAACAAGACAGGAAACAAGTGTTGGAGAGGTTGTGGAGAAAGGGGAACCCTCTTACACTGTTGGTGGGAATGCAAGTTAGTTCAGGTGCTTTGGAAAACAGTGTGAAGATTCCTTAAAAAATTATGATCCTGAAATTGCCCTACTGGCTATTTACCCCAAAGATGCAGATATAGTGAAAAGAAGGGCCATATGTCCCCCAATGTTCACAGAAGCAATAACCACAATCACCAAACTGTGAAAAGAGCCAAGATGCCCTTCAACAGACAAATGAATAAAGAAGATATGGTCCATATATACCATGGAATATTATGCTTCCATCAGAAAGGATGAACATGAACGGGACTGGAGGAGATTATGCTGAGTGAAATAAGCCAAGCAGAGAGAGTCAAGTATCATATGGTTTCACCTACTCATGAAGCATAAGGAGTAACATAGAGGACAGTGGGAGAAGAAAAGCAAATGTGAACTGGGGTAAATCAGCGAGGGAGCTGAAGCATAGAGACTTTGGATTCTGAGAAACAAACTGAGGGTTTTTGAAAGGAGGGGCGGTGGGGGGATGGATGAGCCTGGGGGTGGGTATTGAGGGCACATATTGCATGGAGCACTGGGTGAGGGACATAAACAATGAATCCTGGAACACTGAAAAAATAAAATAAATTATTATATATATATTTTAAAAAGCTTACATATTGGGACCCCTGGGGGGCTCAGGTGGTTATACCTCTGACTTTGGCTCAGGATATGAACCCAGGGTCCTGGGATTGAGTCCTGCACCAGGCTTATTGCTCAGTAGGGAATCTATTTTCTCCCTCTTCCTCTCCTCTCCCCCTGCTTTTGCGTTCTCTCTCTCTCTCTCTCTCTCTCTCTCTCTCTCTCTCCGTCTCTCTTTGACAAATAAATAAAAATCTTTTTTTTTAAAAAAGATTTTTATTTATTTAACAGAGACACAGCTAGAGAGGGAACACAAGCAGAGGGAATGAGTGAGGGAGAAGCAGGCTTCCCGCCGAGCAGGGAGCCCGATGTGGGACTCGATCCCCGGTCTCCGGGATCATGACCTGAGCTGAAGGCAGATGCTTAATGACTGAGCCACCCAGATACCCCATAAATAAAATCTTAAAAAAAACCCTGACATATTAAAGGTGTTAAACAACATTAGTTGAAGTAATAATACTTCAAACTCTGTGTTACCCCTCTAGGATAATGTTTTGGCTTGTAAAATTATTTTAACTCTTACATGCTTAGAAGAAAAAAAGCAGAAAATACAGATGAAGCAAAAACCAGAAAAAGTTACATTGATCAGAGATAATCTGTAATTAATATTTTAATTATAGATCCTTCCAGATTTTCTGCATCAATACGAATCTATAATCACTTTTTTTAAAAAAAATTTATTTATTTGACAGAGAGAAACACAGCCAGAGAGGGAGCACAAGCAGGGGGAGTGAGAGAGGGAGAAGCAGGCTTCCCGCCGAGCAGGGAGCCCGATGTGGGACTCGATCCCCGGTCTCCGGGATCATGACCTGAGCTGAAGGCCGTCGCTTAACCAACTGAGCCCCCCGGGCGCCCATGAGGTCAGTTCTTGTGGTCTGTGATGTGCTGACAAAAATGAGCTCTGTGACTGTTTCCACCCCAGGGGCCTCTGTGGGTGGGGAAGGCCCAAATGCAAGGCAGTCTCTGCAGGGGGAAGGTTTCTGATATGGGCCCCTGAGACCCAGGCCCCTCACCACAGCTGGAACCCCTCTTTTATTTTAAGATTTTATTTATATATTTGACATAAAATAAACAATAAAAGAGAGAGACAGTGAGAGAGGGAACACAAGCAGGGGAAGTGGGAGAGGGAGAGGGAGAAGCAGGCCTCCTGCTGAGCAGAGAGCCTGATTTGGAGCTCGATCCCAGGACTCTGGGACCATGCCCTGAGCTGAAGGCAGACACTTAACCAACTGAGCCCCCCGGGCGCCCCTGGAACCCCTCTCTTGGAGGACTGGGGTGAGGATTCAGGGGTGTCACTTGTTCAGGGCTCGGTACCTTGCAAGCACTCGGCAAACAGGAGGGATTGTTGGTGTTACATTAAGCCTGGAGGCAGAGCCTCAGGGGGCCTCGGCGTCCTTGTGCTGGGACATGTGACACCCCAGAGAACTTGGCCTGTCAGCGGTAGAGGGACCTGCAGGGAGGAGAGGTGACAGGACAGACACAGCATTGAATGGAATGCCTCTGGACGGCCAGGCCAGCCAGCAGCTGTGACAGTGAGGTGGGACAAGGGGGCGGCCCTCAGGCATGCGCTCAGTAATAGGGCCGTCTTCACGGTGGAGGAACCAAGATTCAGAGTGTGCCAGTCCAAGGAAGGAGAGGGCAGGATGGAGGTGGGGCTGGGGGCTCTAACCCAGCTCACCAGCTTGCTTCCCCGGTGAGGATGGGATGCTGAGGCACGTCCTGCCCCGGGTGGGGACAGGAGGTGCCCTGCGACCCTGGGACGGAAACGCTCTCCCAGGACAAGCCCAGGGGACACAAAGCAGAGACCCGCGCGGAAGGGGACTTGCGGGGGACGGCCAGCAGCCATAAGGGGCAGGCGGCGGCCCGGCCCATTGCTCCCGGGGTCATCCCTGCGGGTCGGACCAGGGCCCTTCCCCTCCGCGGAACCACTGCTCCCAGCGCGCGCTGGCGCCGGCTCTCGGTGTAGCCCTTCTGTGCTTAAAGAACCAGCTTTCAAATGTTCTTAATAAAACGTTGACATATATCATGCAAGGTACAAATACATATTTTAATGTAATTGGAAGAATGCAGAGAATTGTAAAAAGTTATCGAAGTCCTACTTCTGATTGGCCGAGACTCAAGGAACCCCAGTTTGATGTACTCTAATTTACGGGCATGCAAAGCCCCCTCATGGGCTGGAGCGCGCCTGCTGACGCTGTAATGATATGTAAATGCTGACAGATGGGCTGCGGGGCCACACCTTCCGCACCCAGGATGGAATCCTTACTGCTGCAAGATATCCTGGTGCGGCTTCCCTCCCTTCGTCTTCGCGCAGGAGCAGGGAAGGGGCAGGCCAGAGTGTGCGTCGGGGCCACGGGGCTTCCCGCGGGCCAAGGTGTGGGCACCCGGGGAGAGCATGGCGTTGCTTCCTTTTCATTCTTGCCTCTAATTATGGACTTGCTCATTAAAATAACAAGGACCATGTTAGCTAGAAATGCCAGCACATGTTTTTACTTTTCTCCGCTGATGGAAACCACATGCAGAACCTAGCCCTTCCTTTTTTCCCTCCAAAATGCAAATGGGAGAGCTGGTCCAGGGGTCGATCTCGTAGAGACTCCGGGGGAGCCCCTCTGCTTCCCCGTGCCCAGGATGCCCAGCGGACTTCTGCAGGCAGCCCCTTGGCGGGTCCTGCGGGGGAGGCTGGCCCAGGGGCGCTGGGCTAACTTTAACCTGCTGATGGTTCACACGTGGCTCCTGGTGGCCAGGTCCCCTCCGCTCGCTGGGGCGGTGCGCTTTCTCATGGCAGGCGCAGGGCAGGCAGACCTGCCTGGTTATTTATAAACTGCCCCGAATGCCAGAGCGCCGCGAATGATCCACTCCCCCGTTCCCAGGAACATATTTTCGGCATAACTCATCACTTTGAAGATAGATCCAAACTTTTGTTCACATTTATTGACAGGAAGTTGTTTTTCAAAGTCCCAGTCAGCGGGCGGGCCCTGCGCCAAGTGGCTCGGCTCCTTCTTGAGCTGGCTGGCGGGCTCCGGGGGGGGGGTGGGCCCCCCGAACTGTGCCTGGGCGCCCCCCCCCGCACCCGCCCCGCCCGCGCCCCCCGCCCCGCCCCCCTAGGATGTGCCTGGAGGTTAAACAGGACTGTTTCCCCCTTTGTAAGGGTTCTTCCTTTTTAAACCGTTTTCCTTTCTTTTTGAAAAGGAAAACCATTTATTGGAGGGTAAGAGGTTCTTTGCCTCTGAAATTCTTCAAGGCCGCTGGGGCTCTCCCCGACTCCCTCGGTCCTACGTTGGCCCATCTCTGCGGGCTCCTTCCTGGACGGATCTTCTCTCGCCAAGTGTTCCCTTCCCCCACACCTGGAGGTGGGGGGAACCCGGAGGCCACCGAGGCTGAGCTCCTGTGGACTCCGTCCTGGGCCCGCTTGGCCCCACTGAGGCTGGGCTGAGGTGGGGCTCAGACTCGCATACTCCCCCCAGACCCCTCTGCCCTCAGCTGGGTGAGAGGAGCTCTCGGGCAGGTGCTCAGCCCCGTGTGCTCTTGTCCGCCTTCCTTCTCGCGTCCACACTCCCTGTGCAGGACCGACCTGGAGGCTGTTCCGCCTCGCTGTCCTGGACCTCAGACCTCTGAGGCTAGGCCTCGGCAGGACTGCTCCCTGGATGCCCAAGTGTGTCCAGATTGCCCAGCCCTGCAGAAGTGCTCACCTCTCCCTTCACCTGCGGCCCCAGCCAGGAGCTCAGGACGCCTCAGCTTCCTGTCCCTAACTGGCCGCCCAATGTTCCTTGCGTCTGACCCTTCGTCCCTGCCCCACATCCCCCATGACCGTCTTCAGGCGCTCACTTACCTTCTGGGTTGTTCTCAGACCTCAGGGTTTATTTCTGTGGGTCCCAAACTCCTTGTCTGCACTCTGGGGGTCACGTGAGGGCCCGCCTCGCAGCGGGTAATGGGCGTCTTGCAAATTGGTACTTAGGAAGTGATTAGAACAGCTTGCAGGGGCTAGATGAGGGGGCCCATTGTGATTTTCTCAAAGGTCTCTGTCACCTTCCTGCTCTGACGTGGTCCATGCCTCATGTGACCCCTGGGAGGATCCTTCAAAAACACACCCCGATTCACTATCCTGACGTCTCCACTCGGCCACCGCTCTCCGGACCTGGTGGGATTCCAGCCCCATCCTCCATGAGATCCCGAGATAGGCTGGGGTGACATGGGAATTAGGGGTTAGGGGGTCGTGCTTCCTCTGGTGCCCCTCGTCTGAGTTTTCTGATCCCACCTAGTGGGGGGTCCATGTATTTATTTATTTACTTATTGTTTTTAGCTTTGACAGTGGCCTAGACACCAAAGTAGACTCATGTCTTTCTGCATTGCTGTGGGTCTAAACTTCTAAACCTGCACAGCACTGAGAGCTAGCATTTTGGGGACCAGTGGGGAGGCGGCACTGATGGGAAAAGGTTCAGAGGACCATCTGGACTTGGGAGAACTAGCAGAGGTGTGGGGATGGGCGGCCCGGGCTGGGACAGGACCTCACACTTGGGTCAGGCTGCCGGCTGGAGCTAGTGGGGTTCTCCTTCCTCGGCTCTGCCCGGGACTCGGCAGCTGCCTGCAGCTGGGCTGGGGTGGCTTGGGTCTGGGGGCTGGACGGCAGGTGCTGGGTACGGCAAGAGCTGGGCGGGCGTGGCCCCTTCCTGTGGGTTGGCTCCTTTTGTTTTCAAATTTGAGCCCTGGGACAGAAGGTGCTGCTGGGTTGAGAGCCCTCACTGAGCCTCCCGTGCTTGGAAAGAAAGAGCTAGGGGCTGTGGATGCTGATTCCAGCTGGTCAGCGGCTAAGTCCCCACCTGATGTGGGGCGATCTACCTGCCCACCTTGTGTTTCAGCCTGTTTATCTAGGAAGAGGCAGTGGGGTGGGCTGGTCCCAGGCCCATTCAGGGCAGGGCTCCAGGCCCTTTGCAGAGCCTGCTGGTGCCCCATGAACACAGCAACTCATGCGCCATCACCAAGGAGGAGGTGGCTATGACGGGAACCTGGAGGGCCTAAGGGTCCACCAGCCTCCCTGGGACGGGCCTCCCTTGGATCTGTGAACCCCGGGGGCAGAGCTGTGGGCGTATTACTGGGATGGATGGTGCGGCTGGCGCCCTGGCACTCCTGTCCCCCCTGTCCCTGCTGCCAGCCTCTTGTTGGGGGGTCTGTGGGCTCAGCAAGCAGCTGCCTCCAAGGGACACCTCGTGCCTCCCCGCACTGGGGCCCTGCTGCCCCCCTTCCTCTTGGCACGGCAGCACGACCCTCTCTGGTCCCTTTCATCACTTTGGGGGGTACGCTGTCCACATTCTCAGGTGGAAATATTTAAGGCCCATCCCAACAGCCACCCCTCCGGATTTCCCTACCCCAGCGCTGTGCCCCCCGCAAATGGGGCCCACATGTACAACAATGCAGGATGGAGACAGGCTCAGCCTGCCAAGAATGTGGTGGGAAGCCTCCCCGGGTGCAGGGATGCCTTGAAGGGAGCTATGCATGAGCCCACGGGGAAAGCAGCGTCTTCCTCCTGCCTGGAGCCGCTGCAGGAGACCCCCTCGGAGTGGGGGGGGGCCACCATGGCTGCCAGATGCGGCAGAGTGGTGCAGGGACAGGAGGCAGAGGTGCTGGGCGTGGAGGGCACATCGCTTGACGCCCGTGGGGCGGTGGGGGCTGTGGAGTGGCCCCTCTCAATGGGCTTGCCTCGGCCCCCGAAAAGTCAGACTTGGTCTGTCCCAGGATGAAGGAGCCTGAGATGCCCTTCCTTGCCCCTGGAACACCATGTGGACCTTCCCTGGTCTTCGGCTGGCCAGCGGGTGGGCCCTGTGTGGACTTCCTGCCCCTGTTGAAATTACTTTAGAAAGCAGCAGCCTTGAAACACGATGCATTCAGTTCCATCTGAGCCTCATAGTGACTCCAAATGGGTTGAGTCACCATGGGAGACGCTCGTGGAGGATGGCTTTCCCGAGTCCGTGGGGTCTCGGTGGCCGTGGGAGCACCCGAACCTGTCTTCTCCGCCCACAGCCATCCTCCGTTTTCCCTGTTTGTGAGTGCCCTGGGGACTGGCCGGTGCCTTCTCTGTCCCTCTGGTTCCAGGTCTGGGGAGAAGCAGCCAGGGATGCGGCTGTGAAAGCCGCCTGAGCTGGGCTTGAGCATGACAGGGGCAGGGGGCTGTGCGCTCTCCTCTTGGACCACCAGCCAGTCCGAGCTAGGACTCAGGTCAGCCCCCAGACGTGCCCCTGCCCCCAGCTTTGGCCTCAGCTGGAGCCATATCCCAACCATCCACTCCCCGAGGGGTGCACAGAGGGGTGAATCAGTGTCTGCATGAGTGTGAGGAATTCATGTTCACTGAGGAGCCTGGGCTGGCCGGGAGCCTGTGTGTCTCCATACCATCACCCTGGTCCCTTTGGAGGAGCGTGAAATCAAGCCAGGAGGTGAGTGCAGGATTCCTTGGAAGAACGTCACATACATGCACCATCACTTGCTTATTCTGGCCACTCCCATCCCAGTGACCCGGTGGCTGCCTGCCCATCGCTGACACGCTGCGCTCGGACCCACCCTCCTACTTCATGCCCCGATAGCCGAAGAAAACGAGCCAGCAACCACCACAGCCCCAGTCCGAGGGAGACTCCTGGACCCTCCGTCCTGGGCCCCCTGTGGGTCTATCCCCCAGCTTGTCCCTGTCTGCTGGGAGAGTCCGGGTTCTGTGCCTCCACTGGCTCGTGCCCTGCTGCTTTCCTAAGGCTCACCTCTAGAGAGGAGCCCCATGGTCGGGCCAGCCCCTGCCCCAGCCGGGGAGGCAGGAAGGGACTGGCAATCAGTTCTTCTCCATGGCTAACCTCCTGTTGATGCACGAAGACTTCCAGTTTTTGATGGGGAAAAGCCAGGAAGTCATGACTCAGAGAGTAAGACCTCTGCTTTTGGAAGCCAGTGTGAGCTCTTTCTCCTTGAGGAGGAATTTCGGTCAGTGCATCACCCCAGACAGACTGGGTCATACTGAGTTATGGTACACTGAAAATCATTCCTGCCAAGAGACAGCAAATGCACATGAAGGGTGGGGGGAGTCACACCAGCTCTGTATGTCCCCGACAGAAGTGAGACAACTCCTCTGGCCCCCCGAAGAGCGTGTGACACTGGCTCCAGCCTCAGGCAGCTCTGGACCGAGCACAGTACGCCATGTCATCAGACCCCACCTTCTAGGACCCACGTCCCCACGCCTGGACACCTCCTCCTCTCTTCTGGCCTATTTCCAGTTTCTGGACAGTCCACCCTTGACCTAGCATCACTTGACTGGAAATCACACAATTTCTATGCTAGGACTATATTTTAAAAGCTGTCTGATTTAACTTTCAATGTTGCTTGAGCTCCTGTAGGTGGTGTCTGGGGTGCTGTGACAGCAGGAGAACAAAATCTGGCTCATAGACTGACTTACAAGAATATACGACACTATTTTCTTTCTGTTAAACAGCTGAGTACTGGTGCTGCTGACTACAAAACCAACTAGGGTAGGTCACATGCTTAAACACTGAGCCTCATTTGCTTCATTGATGGGGGGGCATGGTGGCAGCAAACTTCCATAAGATACAGTAAATGGAGGGGCGCCTGGGTGGCTCAGTTGGTTGGATGACTGCCTTCAGCTCAGGTCATGATCCCAGAGACCCGGGATCGAGTCCCATATCAGGTTCCCTGCTCGGTAGGAAGCCTGCTTCTCCCTCTCTCACTCCCCCTGCTTGTGTTCCCTCTCTGGCTGTGTTTCTCTCTGTCAAATAAATAAAATCTTAAAAAAAAAAGATACAGTAAATGGAAATGCCCTTTAAACTATAAAAATACCGACTCACTTAAAAATTGTTGTTATGACCCAGGTGTTGTACACATAGCACCTCAGCGAGAACTAACCTCTCTCATGTTCTAGAAACAACAAAAAAGGGGCAGAATTCTAGCTCTGTGAAAGATCTGAGGGACTGCCACCTTATTAGCTGCTCTGTTTCCTCTGATGATTACTTTTGGCATCTCAGAGTTCCCCGACATAAGTAGATCATTTCTCCCATGTCCACATGTCTCAAGAATTACAGTGATAGAGAAACCTCGATGGCAAGAATGTGGCTCAGTGGCCTAGGAACGGGACAGGAAAGTTTCCTTATGATGTGGAGGGGCCCTATTCCCTGTGTCACAGGTATTTTCCACATATAAACTAAGGATGGGTTCGTGTGGATGTTAGAGTTTGCTTTGTGATATTTAAAGTAGTTTAGTATTAATACATACTTTGTATTTCTGGTGATAATGATGAATCAGAATCATGAACAATGTCTTGATGCAAAATGCCTAGGAATGTTGGTTAAAATATAACAAATATATCAATACCACTCATGAAAAGTAAGAGCGCTATATCATCAGGGGGGATGGGACCAAGGAGGGAATGAGAAATATGGGGCTGTGCTGGGGGCAGCCTGTGGGATGACAAAGATGGGAGTTCAGATGGCTTTGTATGTCTTTGAAACAAGTGAATTCTTGGATTTTAATAGTTGTGCAGAAATAGGAGATGAATCTTTGGACTCATAGGAGACTGGAGGTTAAAACTGAGATTCCTACACAAGTTTTCCTGCTCTTTTGAAAAGGAGGACCAAGAAATAGTTCAGCCATAAGCCCAGGGAGATGACAGAAAGCATTACAGCCTTGGCCTGGTTCTGCAGAGAAAGCATGGTTGCCTTGAGATTTGTAACCAGTGGCTGTCCCCTAGTGTATGGAGGGCTTAAGCCTATACTATCTGTGTGGCACAGAGTCCCCGGTCTGACAGATGGAGAAGAAACTAACCCCAGGCAGGTAACAATTCTGGAACATCTAGCAGGACAAAACACACACCCCAGTGGACGGACACAAAGAGTTGACCCCAGTGAAGATGAGTTTGAATCCTAAAGTGTCAATGTGAGGAGAAAAGTAAACCCTAAGTAAGTCTGTAGACATAACAAATGGTAGGAACAGACTCCTAGGAGCTTCAGGAAATGATGATCAAATAGGGATTATAAAATAGCTGGGTTTAAAGACACAATGGAAAAATAAAAATAAAAAATAACTAAGGGAGCTTTTATTTATTTATTTAAAAAATTTTACAAAGATTTTTTATTTATTTGAGAGAGAGAGAGAAAGAGAGAGAGAGAGAAAGTGAGATAGAGAGGGGAACAGACTCCCTGCAGAGCATGGAGCCCAATGTTGGCCTTGATTCCAGGACCCGAGATCATGATGCGAGCCAAAGGCAGATGCTCAACTGAGTGAGCCACCCAGGTGCCACCAGAAGGGAACTTTTAGGAATAAAGAATATAGAGATTGGAATTCAACAAAACCCCGAATGGTTAGGCTAAAAAGCAGAGCAGATAAAACAAAATAGAGAATTAGCAAAGTGGAATGCCACTGTGAGCACATGGAAGTAAAGAAATGGAAATCTGAAGTCAAGGTTAACAAATATGGAGAACAGGCTAAGAAGGTCCAATAAAAGTACAATAGGGTTCCAGATGGAGCAAATGGAGAGAAGGGGAGTGAGTCAATATTCAGAGAGAATTTTCCAAAATTGAAGACAGCCCTGAATACTTTGTTTCAAGGAAGAGGATAGGTCTAGGAAGGAGAAGTAAAAGGAAATTTACACCTCAATATTTAACAGTAAGCTATGTAAGAATGGCAGACATTGGAACACCTTAAAAGCATGCAGAAGTAAAAGATTATCTGTGAAAGACTGCCAATTAATTTGGCTGCCACTTGTCAATAGTAACCAGAAGACTGTGAAATTGTGAGAGAAAACAGAAACCTCTTCCTAACTAAACTGTCATACAAGAATTACACAGAAATGATGGAAAACCAAGAGAATTTATCACTAACAGATTCTAAGATTTCCTAGAACTTCTAGGGATGTCCTTTAGCAAACAGGGAATTAAACCCAGAAGGAGGGAGTGAACTGTAAGCATAATGGTGAACAAATAAATTAGTAAACATATGGATAAATATAAAGATTGATAATGTATGCAACAATAATATCAACAACTTCTTTTAAATGTAAAAATATATAGGATCTGAACTATTGGATTAAGTAATATGTAAAATGGGAGAATAATCCAGAGTTCTAAAATCTTTGAAAGATCATATGAACAAATGGATTAACTTTAGACTTTGTCAAGTACACATGTTGCGATTTTAATTATGACTATTAGGAGAATGGAGTAGAATTTGTAACTCTCAAAGCAGTAGAGGGAAAAAGAGAAACTCTCTAGTCCTATAGGATGAAGGTCAGCAAGCTTTTTCTATCAAGGGCCTGATAGTAAATAATTTTGACTTTGTGTGCCATATGGTCTCTGGTCAATGACTCAACTCTGCTATTGCAGCATGAAAGCAAACTTTGGGAAGATTTTAGCAAATGGATGTGGCTTCTTTCCAATATAGCTTTATTTACAAAAACAGGCACTGGACTGGATTTGGGTTGAAGACTATAGTTTGCAAACCCTGCTCTAGAAGGTAGGAAAGGAGGTAAGATCTAGGAAAGCACAATGATGGCAGAAACAATTCATATAGGGTAGCAACTCCAGAAATGTAAATGGGTTGAATTTGCTGGGTAAAGACAGAGGCTGATAGATTAGATAAATTTAAAAATACACAACTTTATGCTTTAAATATGACAAATACACCATAAGAAAAACAGAAAGGTGCAAAGTAGGAGTGGGAAAACATACCAGATCACCAGGTAGATGTACTCAGCTCACGCCATCCCTTTTGGTGATATTTGCTCTAACGTGCTGCTCCTACCTGACCACCTGATGTAAGTTTCTGATGCAAAACGATGAAAACAACTTTCTCCAGTGCCTGTATTGGCAATCCTTATTGGTGTCATTCCACTCAAATTACTATGAGTAGTGTTGTAAGTTTACTCATATAATACACCAATGTGCAAATGAGATGCTTATTTTTTCTGTAACTGTTCCCTTACCACTGCATGGATTTACAGGGAAAGGCCACACACACTCTGCAATAATTACAACAATCTCTCAGCTTCTACTTTGATGACTGAGACAGACTCTCCATCTTTAGAATGTCACCATCCCCACCCTGCTTTACTCTGAGTTGACACTGGAGACTGGGGACAGGTTTATGGTAGGTCTTTGTGGATCCCTATCTCAACACAATAAAAACCATATATGAAAACCCACAGTGAACATTATACTCAATGATGAAAGACTGGAAACTTTTCCTCTATGATCAGGAACAAGACAAGGATGCCCACTCTCAGCACTCCTATTGAACATAGTACTGAAAGTCTTAGCCAGGGCAATCAGGTAAGAAAAGAAATAAGTCATCCAAATTGGAAAAAAAAGAAGTAAAATGAACTCTTTTCACAAATGATAGGATCTTACATGTAGAAAACTTCAAAGATTCCACACAAAAAACTGTTAGGATGAGTAAATGAATTCAGCAAAGTAGTGGGATGCACAGTCAACCCATAAAAGTCAGCTGCACTTCTGTACACTAACAGTGAACAATCTGAAAAGGAAATCATGAAGATCATCTTATTTAGAATAATATCAGAATGAATAAAATTCTTTTTTTTTTTTAAAAAAAAGAAACACAGTGAGAGAGGGAACACAAGCAGGGGGAGTGAGAGAGGGAGAAGCAGGCTTCCTGCCGAGCAGGGAGCCCGATGTGGGACTCGATCCCGGATCTCCAGGATCATGACCTGAGCTGAAGGCAGTTGCCTAACCAACCAACTGAGCCACTCAGGCACCCCAGAATGAATAAAATTCTTACGAATTAATTTAGGAGATTAAAGACCCACAGTAAAAACTATAAAACACTGCAGAACAAAATTAAAGGAGATACAAATAAATAAGAACACATCCCATGTTCATGGATTGGAAGAATGTGATATTGTTGAGATATCAATACTACCCAAAGCAACCTACAGACTCAATGCAGTCCCTACTAAAATCTCAACGACAGTTTTTACAGATATAGAAAAACCCATTCTAAAATCCATATGGAATCTTAAGGGGCCCCAAACAGCCAAAACAATCTTGAAAAAGAACAAAGCTAGAAGACTCAGATTTGTGATTTCAACACTTGCTACAAAGCTACTATAATCAAAACAGCATGTTACTGGTATCAGGAAAGAATATAGACCAATGAAATAAAATAGAGAGCCTAGAAATAAACCTTTATATATATGGGCAAATGATTTTGGACATGAGTGCTTTTTAACAAATGGTGCTGGGAGAAATAAATGTCCACATGCAAAAGAATAAAATTGGACCCTTACCTCACACCATATACAAAAATTAACTTAAAGCCCTAGATGTAAACTATAAAACTCATAGAAGAAAACATAGGGCAAAATTTTCATGACACTGGATTTGGCAATAATTTCTTGGATATGACACTAAATATACAGGCAACAAAAGATAAAACCAGACAGATCAGAATTCATGAAAAAAATTGATTTTCTACATAAAATGGTACTAACAATAGAGTAAAAAAGCAACCCACAAGATGGGAGAAAATATTTGCAAATCATAAATATGATATACATATGGATATAGATAAAGAGTTAGTATTTAGAAAATATAGGGAACTCCTGAAACTCAACAACGAAAACAAACAGCCTGATTAAAAAATGTCAAAGGACTTGAATAGATATTTTTCTAAAGAAGATGTACTAATGGCCAGTAAGTGTATGAAAAGTTGTTCAACATCACTCATCATTAAAGGAGTGCAAATCAAAACTACGCTGGCATACCATACCCAATAGGCTGTCCACTACCATAAAAATAGAAATTGAAAGTTGGTGAGGATGTGGAAAAAATGGAATGCTCACGCACTATTGGTAGGAATGCAAACTGTTGCAGTTGCTATGGACAACAGTCTGGTACCTCCCAAAAAATTAAATATAGAATTACCATATGATCCGGCACTCCCACTTCTAGGTATATACCCAAAAGAACTGAAAGAGTTTTGAAGAGATATTTGTACACCCATGTTAATAATACCATTATTTACAATAGCTAATATGCAGAAACAACTCAAGTGTTCATTGATAGATGAATAAGCAAAATGTGATCTATCTACACAATGGAATATTATTCAGCCTTAGAAAGGAAGGAAATTCTGACATTTGCTATAACACAGGTGAATCTTGAGGACATTATGCTGAATGAAATAAACCAATCACAAAAGGACAAGTACTGTATGATTCCACTTGTATAGTGTACTTAGAGTCATCAAAATCACAGAGACAGAAGTAGGATCATGGTTGGCAGGGACTAGGGAGAGGGTAGAATGGGGAGTTATTGTTTAATGGGTATAGAGTTTTAGTTTTATGGGATGAAAACAGTTCTAGAGATGGATTGTAGTGATGTTGCACAATATTATCAATGTATTTAATAACACTGAACTATACACTTAAAATGGTTAAGATGGCAAATTTTATGTTTATGTATTTTACTACAATAAAAAATGGGGAAATACAAAATTATACAGCTCATATTACAAACACTGATATATAGAATTACAAATAAATAAAAATTTATATCCCCAAATCCAACCCCCTTTTAAAGAAGATTTTATTTATTTGAGAGAGAAAGAGAGAGTAAGAGAGAGGGAGCATGAGTGGTGGGAGGGGCAAAGGGAGAGGGAGAAGCAGACTTCCCCGCTGAGCAGGAAGCCCAATGCAGGATTTGATCCCAGGACCCCAGGATCATGACCTAACCTGAAGGCAGACACTTAATAGAGTGAGCCACCCAGGCATCCCCCCAAACCCAACCTCTTGAAAGTAATATATACATATATATACACATAATTGATTAACCTATATATAAATATTTGATTGAAGAGGAAAGTGCCATCCCAAATGCAGACTATTAAAAAAGTAATTACAATGCTAATACTACATATCAGAGTGTATAGAATGTGTCCAAACTGTACTCAGAAAAAACCCAAGTCTTAAAATATTTTGTTCATTCTTGTTGTCATTTCTATGAATAGCTACTATTGATAGAGTGTTGACTGTATTTTAAGCACAGTGATAAGCACTGTATTTGCATTATCTGATTTAATTACTCTCTGAATCTTACCAGGTAGATGTTAAGTGATTTAATGAGGGTGAATGCAAGAAATCTCTGAAGAAAGGGACTAGTAAAAGGGAATCAAAATATCCTCAAGGAAAACATAGAAAACGTACAAAAAGAATGAATTAAGCTGGAAAACAGGAAATAATGAATGTGTAAACAGAATAATTGAAATTGATTAATCAGTCTGAAATCTGGTTCTCTGAAAAGATGAAAACAATAAGTAAACCACTGAGAATCCTTTAGTAAATAAAGAAAAAGTTCACTGGGATTTATCAAAAGGACATAAAAGATCCAGTGGAAATTTTAAAATATAAACAAATGTTGTAATAGTCTCATGCTACCACATTTGGAAAAAAGAATCTCAAAACAGGAACTTCTTTAAAACAACAAATTGCTAACACTGATTCTGTAAAAAGGAGACAGTGCACAAGATTTGGGGCTGAAGGACTACACTATTGTTTTGCTCGAGGGCTCAGAACCAGCTGAAAAATAGGAAGCAGAAGACAGGTAGGTGTAGAGTACAACACTGGTATCAACAATGAAACCCCACCCAGGACAGCTAGCTTCACAACCCAAAGGGCTTCCTGATGCCTCTCACACCTGCCATCCCCCACGTCTGTCCTCAGGCAGCCCCGCGGAGGGGACCATCACCAGCACCGTGACCTCACCCTCATCTGCAGGGGCTCAGGATAAACACCCAGAGCTTGAAGCCTGTAACAGACTAGCGAGAGTCCACAGGTAGATGTCCACGTCACCACCACCCCCTACCTGGACTGCCCTTCCATGGAGAAAGGGAGTGATGGCCGTAGCCAGGAGGAGTTCTTCACATGGGAACAGAGGCCAGGGAAAGGAGACTCTCCTCACTTAGGTAACTGGACAGATAATGAAGAAGGAAGAAAGTGAAAAGAAAAATAAAGGCAGAATCTATTTCCAAAAAGTACCTGGCGAAAGTTGTCTTACTGAGATTTATTTCAAGCTTTGAAATAACATGTAGCTCTTGTGTTAAATAGTCTTCAGGAACATAGTAAAAAATTTAAATTAAAGTAAGTGGAAATGTTTCCAATTTCTTTTAGAACCAAACATAATTCCTTCTCCAGATTTCTCTTATGAACATACGTGTGAAAGTCCTATATAAAGAACTGGGAAAGAAAGAACAGTCGTCAGGAAAAAACAACAAAAAGTACAACAACACTATCACCAAGTAGAGATTATTCAATATAAGAAATATATTGCAATATAAGAAATCCATGAATATAAATCATGTAAATTGGTAAAAGGGTAAAAACCATATGATCATCTCAATAGATGCCAAAAAGGGCTTTTGATAAAATTTAATGTGGATTCTTCATTTTATGTGCACACACACATATACACTCCAGAGGGGGGTTACCTGAAATTTACCTGGATCTTATTTCCTGGTTAGACTACTCTTGCAATATAAGGTTCTGGTCTGTTTGCCTCTGAGCAGTGGGAAAACATACTGGGGAGAACTGGCCATGAGACACGAGTAGAGTGAAGCAATACAGGAAGAACATGAACCTCCCAAGTCAAGAGTGGTCCTACCAAACTCACCCAGAGGGAAGCCTGCTGGAAGGAGGAGGTGAGAGGTAGGATTGCCGGATGAAATACAGGACTCTAGTTAAAGTTGAATTTTAGGTAAAATACAAATATCTGTTTCATTATAAATGTGTTTCAATTATCCCATGGAACATACTTATACTAAAAATTATCATTTTTCTGAAATCCAAATTTAATTAGGCATCCTGAATTTTTATTTGCCAAACCTAGGAACCCTACTAAGAAACCAAGCCAGAGTGGCACTCCCATGTCAGAGAATCACTCAGCACAGCAGGCTTGAGGGTGCCCATGAACTTAAAATGCCCAGTGAGGTGGGAAAAGCCAACATTTGTTTGCCTGCCCCAAAGGCTATCAGGGACTGACATAAGCCCGCTATGTGGCTACAGCCTTAAAAGCAGATTGCAGTCAGATCCCCAGGTAGGGAAGCAGCACCTGTACCTTGTTGTCTCTTCCCCAGCAGTCCTGAAAACATAGAGCTCAAGTTTTGGCACGTGAAGAGAAGACAGGCACACTGCCCATTGGACACTCCATAGAGGAAGAGGGAGTGGGCTGAAGCGTAAAAGGGCAAGCCAGGACCCCTCCTCAGGTCAGAGTCTGCAGATCACAGCATGAGGGCAGGTTGCTGGGGGGCGGGGGTAGGGGTGGGAGCATTAAATAGGATTAGAGATTAGATAGATTTTAATAATCAAAAATGACCAGAAAGTTATAGAATCTGCCCAAGATGTTGAGATACATATTGGCATTCAGCTTGTGAGTGGAGAAAAATAAAATCTTATCACTGAACTCAAAAGCCAATGTCTTGATGGAAGATAAAATGCTAACGCTATCCCCATCATAATAAAAAATAAAAGAAAGTTACCTTTACTGTTACTATTAAGTATAGTTCTGGAATTGCTAGCCAATGCAGTTAGAAAAGAAAAGAAAACAAAACAAAACCAGAAACAGTATATTGGGAAGGAAGTAACAATTATTACTGGCAAATGATAAAATTTTCTGACAATTTATAAAAATGTGAGTTCAGGGAGATGCCAAAATAAATAGGTAAATATCAGCAAGTTCTTTCTCTTACACAGAGGTCTACAAATCACCAGAAAGCAACCAAATATATTTTCCAGAGTCAAAGATTCATCTACAAGTGTCAGAGGAATGAAATATTTTGAAATGTATTCGTATGCTTCTTTTGCATGTCTGGTTGTCTCATCTCCTCCTTAGTCAGGCGCATCCCTGCCCTGGAGAGGAAGGGACAGAGATTGAGATTATTTTAGACATTCATCTCCTATTTGAAAAGTAGGAATTTTGTATCTGCAGCAAGAAAGCAAGACTTTGTCGAGACAGAAAGGGAATTTCCTGAGTTCCTAATTCTCCTGACTTAGCTCTCAAGATGCAATCTATCCAGTTTCTACATTAAGTGAGATCCGACCCCACCTAGAGAAAGGATGAGAACTCCCTCTTCCTGTCAGGAGGAGGACTGCAAGTGGGAAAATGAGAGCGATGGAGTGGCAACAGGTGGACTGCAACTCCCTCATGAGAAGGAGTGTGTCTGAGAGGCTAGGGGAAATGCCAAGTTGGAGGAGCTCCTGCCTGTCTTCCTGCATGGATGCCCTTGTACGCTGACCATCATAGGTGGCCATGTCCTTTGTAAGCCAAACAACAGGACTGCAGGGAGCCTTCCTCAGCTTGACTGTGCCATCAAAGATGGCCAGCATCTTTATCTGCCTTCTGCCAGATACCAGAAAAATGTTGGATTCAACGTCAGCAGGCTGCCACTGGGGAGGGCTGGGACTACTTTGTCTGCAGCAAAGCTTCCAAAGGAAGCCAGGGCAGGCTAGGAAGGGTGGGTGCAGGGGGTCTCTAATATGCAGCTGGAGTGGGTTGCAGGTGTTACAGGTTGACAGAAGAAACCCCCAGAAACAGGACCCTGCATAAGAAGCAGACCAACAGTCACCTCACAGCAGCATTCAGAAACACACACCAGCAATGCCCATGGTGAAGAGTGCAGAGAGCAGAGGGACCACTCTGCAGCAGAGGCTGGCGGCTAGGTTATATTCCTTTATTTCTAGTTTGTTGAGTGTTTTTTTCACAAAAGAGTGTTGAGTTTTGTGAAATGTTTTTTTTTTCCAGCATCAAATAAAATGATCCTGTGGGTTTTTACCTTTAGTCTATTCATATGGTGTATTAAATTGACCAATTTTTATATGTTGAACCATCCTTGCATTCTAGGAGTGAATCCCACTTGGTTGTGGTATATAATTCTTTTCATATGTTGTGGGTACTTTGTTGAAGATTTTTGCATCAATGTTTATACGGGATATTGGTCTGTAGTTTTCTTGCAGTGCTTTTGTCTGGATTTTTATCAAGCTAATACTGATTTCCTTCATCATTTTCTTTTAAATCCATTGAGCTATTATTCACTGTTTCGTGTATGATACATTTTTGGGAATGCTTCATGAGTTTGAAAAAATGTTTCAGTGTTTCAAAAGTACAAATATTAATATATCTACTAAAGTAGCGTTCTTATTTATATCATTTAGATCTTCAATATCCTTATTGGAGATTTGCTTTTAACTTGTAAGATGCTTAGTAATATCCTCCACTACAAGTATGTTTACTCAGTTTCTCCTTGTGTTATGTAGAATTTACACTTAAATATTTTATATTATATTTATGGCTCAGAAATATTCATACTCATATCTTTATTTTACATTCTAACTTTCCTTGATTATAGTCAGATATGATGTTTGGTATCTAGTGGTATTTTTTGATATCTAGTTATATTTTTATGAAAATACTTATGATAAATGATAAAATTTTCTGACAATTTATAAAAATGTGAGTTCAGGGAGATGCCAAAATAAATAGGTAAATATCAATATTTTTATCTATATTTAAAAATTACACAGTAACCCTATTTTATAATCTCATTTAAAAATAATTTGCTTTGTTTTTGTAGAAGTGATACATGTTTATTGTAGAAATTAGAAAATCAAATTAAATAATGAAAAAAAAGAAAATGTAATTCATCCATAGTCCCTCAAACCACTGCTAACTTTGTTGTTTCTTTCTTGAAGTTCTTTGTGTCTATATAATTCATATTTTTATGTGTGCTAAGTATTATTTTATTCAGCTCCTGAATCTGTTCTCCATGAAAGCAAACCCCAATCAACATTTAGATTTTGGATCATTAAATGTTTTTCTGGAACATGATGTTTAATGCAATGTAACAGTCTACCTTATATATGGACTATCCTTTTTTTTTGTCATCTCAATTTTGGTTTTATGTTTTTAAAAAAATTACTGAGTTTTGTTTTAAATGCATGCCTTCCCTTACTGCCTCTTCTGTGAGCATCACTCCGTTCTGTGAGCCATGGCACAGGGATGGCCACAGAGACAGTCAGGAACTGCCCAGCTCCCTCACTCCCACCTCCTCACTCTGACTTGGAGTTGAGAGCTTTTCTGAACTGAAAGCCATGGAGGCCATCCCTGCTCCAGAGCTTCCCACCAGATCCCCGAACCCTCCCACCTGTCATTGGCTCCCCTACACACTTTGGACACGGGTCTGCCAGAAGTCAACAGGACTGAGGAGAAAACAAAAGGAAGAATCAGAAAACACAAAAAAGAGGCATAACACAAACTGTAGAACGTTACTAGTCAAGTCAATTGCAAAAAAATGTAAATAACCTAAAATTCATCTTTAGATACATATTGAGTTAAATAACAAAATTCAACCATATATGTATAGTTATAGAGATACTTATAATAGACACACCTAGTCATGATACTTTATCTTTTTTTAAGGATTGCTGCCTCTGGCTTGCTGATGTTTTTAGTAAGTGTTTTCTATTATGTTCCTCAAAGCAGATCCCACAAATTCTGATTTTCATTTCTCATACTGTCCCTGTGTGAATTTTATGTCAAAGTTATATTGGCCTCCTACAATAAAAAATAGATGAAGTTGATGGGTAGAAAAAAATGCTATTTTCGGAGAATAATAAAGAACCAACATTTCATAACTTAAATTGTTCATATCAGTTGTTTATAGTTTTTCTACTCTATGCGTAATTGTGTTCTTCTTTATATTCCTATTATTTCTGTTTTTTTCTCTCTTATCTAGCTAGAGATTTGTTTGTTTCACAATTCTGCTTTTCCTTGTTCTCTTCTCTTCACTTGTGTGAAGAGACCTTTATATTGCATATAATTCGTGGCCTTCTCTTTACTTTATTTGAATTCTTTCTATTTTAAAAAATCTGCCTTTGGTTGGACACTCGGTTTACGGATTTTCAATCTGTTGTTTCTGTAAATGTCCAGCAGAGAGCCACATCAGTGGTATCCCAGCTAGTGGCATTTTCATTATTGGTGAATTTTAAGTGTAGAAGCTCCAAGTTTGATTTATGCTTTGACATGAGTTTCTTTCTTTTTTTAATTCCAGTGTAGTTAACATGTGGTGTTGTGCTGGTCTCAGGTGTACAATGTAGGGATTCAGGAGTTCTGTACATGACTTGGTGTTCCTCAGGATGAGTGTTCTCTCAGATCTCCTTCACCTGCTTCATGACATGAGTTTTTTTTTTTTTTTAAGAATTTTCTATACATATGGGCTATAAAGAATTTATTTTTCTCACTTAGTTGTACTGTGTTCCAATAATATGGACTGCCTATTAAAAACAGTCCTTGAAGTTTGCTGAAGCTTGTTGGGGGGCCTACATTGTGGTCTTTAAATTTATTTTTTCTTTGTAGAAGTTGAATGTACACTTATTTTAGAACAAGTGTATTCTCTAATTGCTGTAGGATGACTCCTATATATGTCCATGAATTAAGCTCATTAATTATGTTCTGATCTATGTTGTGGTTCATTTTTTTTTCCTGCTTGGCCAATTCACTGAGATGGTTATACTACTCGAGGCTACACTAAGTGTGGATTTGTCAACATTTGTTTTGTTTTGAAACCATTCATGTCAGGTTTCTATAAACATACAATACTTACTTTCTGGTGACTCAGATGTTTTATCATTCTGTGGTGATCATCTCTACCCATAATAGAAATTTCCGGGCTTCTTTCGTCCGGTTGAGAGGTGGAGATGGCAGAGAGAGGAGAGTGTCTGTGGACAGAGAGATGTACGTGGATTAGAAATATTGGAGTAAAAGGACAGAACTTGTAGTTTTTGGTGAGGAGAAATGAAGTCCACACCATGGCACGAGCTAATTGTCGCCCTAGCCATGCAGGAGACCATACGACGTACTACCCACATCATAGAGGTGTGATCGCACGGGGGCCGGTAGGGCTGATTCTAGCTCTTTGGGGGGCCACAGATAGACTCTGTGGGCTCAGCGTGGGCAGTGAAGGCTATGGTTGGCAGGCTCATGCGCAGTTACTGAGGGTTGAATAAAGATGGTGGGGACATCAACAGAAACCGCTCCCCAATGGGAACAGGAGCCATTTGCTCAGACCTGCTGCAGCAAGAGAGACAGCCGCCATCCCCTGCACTCGGCAGAGATGCATGGGCAGGCAGGGGAGAGGGGACGAAGGGGGGGCCCAGGTGTGCCCTGATGTGAGGTGTCGGTGTGGGGAAGCTGAGGCAGGCTCGCTCCAGGTGGGGATACCATGAGACGGGGAGGTGGCCGGTACTGATTGGGAAGTGGAGGCAAAAGCTGAGATGCAGAGAGGCAAGCAAGTACCCGATTTGGCAAAGCCAGGTCCGGAGAAGCTTACCACCTGGTTGTCCCTTTCTTTCACACTCTGGGCTTTCTCTCGTGTTCTTCCCTGGGTACCCAGGGAACAAAGCCTTGCCTCCGCACCAACAGATGCGTGAGGAATGACGTCTGGACTCAGGATGGCAAGCCTGTGATGAAGGAGACCTTCCTGCAGGGAGCTTTGCTCATGCATTTTGCACCACATGGCTGGGCTTGTTGCCATGCTGTTCCCAAATGTGCTGCAGTCCACACCATGGACATCTAGTGGCCGAGCTTTCTAGAGATTGCTGGGAATATTCTTAATGTAGAAAAAGAGGGCTCAGGATTACTTAACAAAGTGGTTGTGAGAGAGAAATAGATCCCTATATCCAATGATGTATTGATAGATGTTTCTTAATGCTGCAGAGCAACCCTAAAAAATACGCAGAGCTCATACTTCCTGACCCTTCATCCAAACGTCCTGAGAGCTGGCATCTCTATAGGCCTATGACACCTCACACAGTATACCTTGATCATTTTCTTTTTTCTTTCTTTTTTTTTTTAAAGATTGTATTTATTTATTTGACAGAGAGAAACACAGCTAGAGAGGGAACACAAGCAGGGGGGGTGAGAGAGGGAGAAGCAGGCTTCCCGCAGAGCAGGGAGCCCGATGCAGGGCTCGATCCTGGGTCTCCAGGATCATGACCTGAGCCGAAAGCAGTAGCCTCAACCAACTGAGCCCCCCAGCACCCCCCTTGATCATTCTCTTAGATGGGACAGTGACTGTAACGACACAAGACGGCACGCCCACGCAAAATGCTCAAAGATCAGTATGTTGTTTAAGTGCTTGATCCATGTTTGTAAAATTCCGAAATAGATCCACGGCCACCACAATATTTCACTGGACTTTCCATTCAGATACATTAGCATCATAGAAATGGGGCTGGCAAACTCTGACCTGCAGGCCAAATCTGGCCCTCTGCCACTTTTATAAATAAAGTTTTATTAGCACACAGCCAAGCCCATTGGCTTACACACTGCCACTGGCTGCTATCATGTGAGAGGTGAATAGTTGTAGCAGAGACCGTGTGGTCTTCAAAGCCCAAGTTATTTACTATATGGCTCTTGAGAGAAAAAGGTTCTCACCTCTGCTCTATGCCCAGTTATCTTTAGCGAGGAGCCATGCAGCTGGGGATGAAAGGCTTTTTAAACAATGTGGTGACCAGGGATGGCAAGAATGAAAACCCTCTATATTAGAGCAAAACAAAACCCAAACAAAGAACTCGGGTTTGCTGTTGTTTATCATCGAACTGTGTTTTTCCACCAACAGACGATGACCATTAAAAAAAGATAGAGTTTTTGAGGAGCCGATTTTCCATAAACATTCTGCCTTCAGAACAGAGACATCTTGAGCAACAGAAGACGTATTAGAGACATTTTTAAATCTGCATGTTGTGATCTAATTCCCATGTGGATTGAAGACACGTTTACATGCTCTCTGGAGATGAGAACTAGATTGGGAGTCTGAGGACCCTGTTGCGGAACCAAGCCCTGGGACCATGGACGAGTGTCCCACATGCCCTCCATTTCCTGTCTATAAAGAGACCCACCTGGGAAGTGTAGCTCTGATGTCCCTAAGGGTTGCAAAACCCCGACTCTGTGATTCCAATCTAATGGAAGGGTTAGCCCCAGTCTGACTCTATCCCCATGAGAATAGGACAGTGTGACATTAAAATAATAAGGAATCTCTAAATACAAAACTTCCCTGTTGAATATACGTTGCATCTAAGTTCTGAAAAAACAGTGACTGGTTTAACTAGGGGGTGAGTGGTCATGGTCGGCATCTGGGCTGAGCTGCTTAAGCTTTCCTGGACACCAACCCCCCCGGGGCCAGAAAGGAGGAGGGAGTTCCGATCAGAGAGATGCTGTGGAAGGTCCACTTGGACCCTGCGAACAGCGCTGCACGTGGGCCACGGCTCTCCGACCGGTGACACACAATGTGTCAGAATCTGTTTTGGATTTAGGAAAAATCTCCCAGCGAATTCACGGCTTATTTATAACATACTCATTGCAGATGACTTCAGTTGTGTAGTTTTTAAATGTCTGCAAATCGTAACACCTCCCCAGCCTCCGGCACGGTTCTGCTCCGAATGGTGTGTCCGTTATTGTCGCCTCACGAGTGTATGACCTTTGGCTCATTTCACAGTCCACGGACCCCCGGCATCTGGGACACAGCGGGGCAGAAAGGAGGTGACTCAACTCAATGTGCACCCAACACAACACAGAGATTCTGTTCCTCAGGTGTCAGCAGAACGCAGCTCACGCGGAGCCCCTTGTTGATGACCCCCCACGTGGAGACAGAACGGCCCCGGTGCCCTGCGTGGGGGCGCACAGGGAAGGCTCAATAATGTAAGGATTTCCAGGGTTCAGCTCCTGTCTGGATGTTAGATCAGCTCCCGTATCCTCTGGCAGAGGAAGTGTTGTCTGAAAACCGTCAAAGAGTAGCAACCGATCAGCTCCCGTCTAGATATTTGTGTTTATTTTGATGGTGGTCTATCCCATGTGCTCCAAGAGCTGTGGAAACGTGGAATGGCCGCACAAAGAATTAATGGCAGCTGGTCTTTCCTTTTTCTCTTGTTTTTCATCGAGAGTCATAGAAAGAACAAAATGTCCTAATCTGTGTCCCTCAGAACGCTCCTGGGAAGGCGAGATGTTTGGCACCGTAAGCAGAGCCCAGATTCCGGGGTCCACCCGGAGGCCCTTAGCAGGTGCAGATGGGAGCATTGGGAGAAGAGGAGAACGAGGTGCTCTTGTGCACCCAAACCTGCAAACTTGTGGCCAAAGTCCCCCAGAATAAGTAACAAGGATGAAGTGTTCACCTGGGGCGTTTACTGAGGCGATGCCATCACAGTCTGTGGCTGACGACCAGGGAAGGGAGCGTGGTGCGTGTGGCCGCAGGACTTCTGTGCGTGCGGCGGGCGGCGGGGACTGTATTCCAAGGTGGCCGTGCTTTAAGGCATGGAGCGATTCTTCCCCGGGAAATGGCAGCTCCAGCTCCTGGCCAGGTCTAGGAAGCGACAGCAGTTTCTGGGGGGCAGCTCTGTTTGGTACAATCTGGAACTGGCATGAGTAGAACATAGAATTCCCTAGACTTTGTGCCATTGACCAAATTGTCCCCTGGGATCCGTCAGTGGACCGCCCCCCCACCCTCGTCCTGCCGCCTCCCCCATGACTCACACACAAAAGCATCCTGGTGGTCACATAAGTCGGAAAACACTGTACTCTATTTCCCTCCTGGAGCTTTACTATGTTTATTAACACATTAAAGGCTCTGAGAAGTCCTGCAGAGAAAAGAACAGTATTTCATTTTGAGTTAAACATACTTTTTGTTTAATAAATACTATTATAAGCATCTGGTTTTCTCAAGAGTTTCATTTGGGAAGCACTGTTGGAATGGAATCCATACTTTTTTATTCTAAAAATAACTTCCCCCACCCGACTCCCTCAGAGAATCTCATCTCTCCCTTTTGCTAGGTGGTATGAGGTTCCATCAGGTGCCAGGCTGGAGATACTTGACATTTCATCATTTTTAAATTTGTTCAATATTTTACTTCTAATACCATAATCCTTACTTATTTTATGGTCCTGATTTATGTGTCGAAAAAGAAAATGATGCCTTTGCTATTTCACAGGAAGCACACAATATTGATTTTGTTGCCTGATGGTATAAACTCCCGGGTTAATTTATCAGAAACCAGCACTCGGATCAGAACAGTTCTGAGTCACTTGGAACCTGTGCTTAGGAAGGATCTCTCGAGGGGGGCTCTGGGTACCACCGTGGGCACGTGGAGGTCCTTTCTCAGGCAGACTCTTTAAATCTCCCTCAAATGCCAGGAGCTCAGAGTGGAACTGATTCTGGTTGCAGCTTCTTCCACGGTGAAGTCTGAGAATGCTTAGCAGCGGCAGGGGCAGACGGGGTTCACTGGGCAGGACCCGGCACTCGAAGGGGACTCTACAGTCACGGAGACATCGCTGTGGCAGTCCCCACTGCCTCCCGCCCCACCACCCTGGGCGTCTCTGCAGGAGCCGACATGTACCTGCCGGAATTCAGGTACAAGATGCCAGCCCCCCACTGTGGGCAGGAACAGGAGCTTTCAAGCCAGGCAGCCCCGGTGTCGGTGGGAACGCCCACAGAGCGGCCTGGGCGAGGTTCTGAAGCCCTCGCATCTGTGCCCGGTCCTGTGCCAGAGAGACGGTGACGTCATTCCTGCCGGGGGGTTACCGGGAGAACAACACGCCGCGGGGCCATGCAGATCGGGCCGTGGGGAGCATGGCGACCGAGCATCCGCTCTGGCTGGCGGGTCTGGGGTCTGTGTCCCCAGAGCATCCGCACCCACTCCTACCAGCCCCCTCCCCCCGAATCACTCGGGCTCGATTCTCAGTCCCTCCGGCTGCTCAGTTCATCTATCAGATACAGGGCCCAAGGCCCAGAGGAAACACCGGTTGTCCCAGCATGGGTCAGGGCCTCCTCTTCCAGCGGGGAAAGGCTCCTACTGGATCTGGTTGGGGGCTGCGAGCAGCGTTCAGGGACAGGTGTGGAGGAGGCGGCAGAGCTAGGCACATGGTCTCTTTGAAAGAAGGCCAAGAAGCTGGTCGGAGACAGGAGACCCATGCTGGCCTCCCAGGTCTGCCACCGCTGGGCTGTGAGGCTGAGCTGAGCGCCAGGAGCTCCGTGGGATGAGCCCCAGACCCGGTCTCATGTTCGGCCCAGCTCTCATTGTGTTGAAACTGCCCCTGGGGCATAGACTTGTCCGTCGGTAGGACAGCATGGCTGCGATGGTTTCGGCCATAGCGCCCTTCGTCAGCAGGCGGTTCTGCCAAGTAGGGGCCGTCTGAGGCGGAGGATGGAGTGAGCCCACGAGCAGCAGGGCCAGGGGTCACCGTGGCTGGTGAGGAGCTCCGGCCTGTGATGGCCCGCACCTGGAAGGGGGGGCCCCGGCCCTGGAGCCCGGGACAGCCAGGCCTCCCTGGACACTGTCACCGTTGCACGTTGGTTCTTTTCTGGAGACATCCATAGTGTGGAGGCAGGGGCCAGAGCCGCGAGCTGGCCCACCCAGGCCTTGGGAGGAGCTGGCTGGGCTGGTCCTCAGAGAGTGCTGTCCCTGAGAGCTGGGGGGACCCTTCCAGACAAGGGGACGGACCGTGAGAAGAGCACACGCTGTGCTTAGGGAGGGCGCAGGGCACACAGGGCCAGCGGGGGAGCGGGGTCTGCTTCTGAGGGACACTGGCCATCACTCAGGGACCCTACCCCACACTGGAGGCTTCCCACGTTATGTGGCTGAAAGCCTTCTTATATGGGGTCTCATGGAGGAGCCCTTTCTCTAAACTAGAAGTGAGGAGAGCCGATCTGGAACCCTAACTGCTTAGGGAAGCCCTCACTTCCCGGACGAGCTGTCTGTGTGTGTGTGTGTGTGTGTGTGTGTGTTGTGTGTGTGTGTGTGTGTGGAGTTTGTGTGTGTGTGTGTGTGTGGTGTGTAGGGTCTCCCGGGACTCCAGCCGACATCCTGATATGCTCGTGGGTGCCCGAGACCATGGACGGTGGGTGCAGTTCTCCCGGAGTCTGTCCTGTGTCATGGGGACGAAGGCCCTGGGTCTGGCCAGGCTCCGTGGCTCCGTGGCTCCGTGGCTCCGTGGCTCCGTGGCTCCGTGGCTCCGTGGCTCCGTGGCTGGGCCCCCAGCCCCGGCCGCTCAGCAAGTCCTGCCAGGGAGTCGCAGGTTTGTGGGCGCCACTGGGGCTTGTCCTCCAAACCCATTCTTCCTCCCTTTCCGACGTTGGGATGGCGGTTCCTATCAGTACGAATGTCCCCCTCGTGTGGCCCTGCTTCCCCGCCACGCCCCCCGCCCCCCATACTTTAGATGGCGGCGAGGCTGACCCTGTCGTCCTCAGAAATCCTGTGTTTGCCTCACAGCCCAGGGAGTCGTCTGTGCCCTCTGGCTGTCGCTGTCATATGGGGACACAGACCCGAGGAGCTCAGCCTGTCCCGTGTGGTTGCTTCCCATCGTGTCCCCTCAGGTCCATGTGCACTGGGTTGTCACCTCCCCGCTGGCAGTAGATATCCTTGAGTGAAACACAGACACCCGCTCGGCCACACTCCTCACGGGATGACACAGAGGAGGAACATCCTGCTGCGGGGTTTTACTGGGATGGCTCAGGAGTCGAGGCCACCCAGTTGTGAGAAGTTGGGTGCCACAGGCACCTGGAACTCCGGCGAAGGCCACTGTGGTCACCTCCTCCATGCTGTCCTCCCCTGGGTGAATGAGGCTGTCGTGGTCCGGGATAGGGCTGCCCCAGGCTCACATCCAGGGTGAACCTCACTCCTTCTCCTTCTGGGCCCCCTCTGTCCAGTTAGCCGCCCTGAGCCCCAGCGCCCGTCACACCTTAGTGTCAGACACCGGCACTCTGTCCGGAGACCTCCTGGTGCCCCCTCCGCAGTAGACACGCGTCCGGCCGGGCCTGGGACCTCTCACAGCTGGGGGATGGCTGTGACCTTCCGGACACAGGCCCCACAGCCTCTACTTTTCAGGGCACACAGACGACCCCAAGGTCACCAGAGTTTGCATCATTGAGTTCCGTGTCCGGAGGGACCCTCAGAAATGAGCAGGTGAGAACTGAGGGGCGCAGAGGCCTGCCCGAGGCTGCCTCTGCAGGCTGGAGAGTAGCCCTCGAGCTGTCCCCCACGGCATGCGAAAGTGCTGGAAGAAGAGGGAGCGCTGTTTTCTCCCGCGGAACACAGATGGGGCTTAGCGCTGACGGTCAGCCCCAGGGAGACAGTTCACGCATCTGTCTGGTTTTGCCTCGATCCCTTTAGTAGAAGCGCTTTGGGCCCGAGGCGCTGCTCTCTGGGCCGCTGAGGGGTGCAGGCGCCAGGGAAGGCCTTGTGTAGGGGGGACGGGGCGGCGAGGCCCTATGGGGCTTGTGATCCTGGCGACCTGCCTGCTCCGTGGGGCTGGCGAGGACAGCACGGCCTCTTGTGGGCGCTGCTGGCTCTCGGAACCTTGTCCCTTCATACCCGGCCATGCAAGGGGGCCCAGGAGCTGCAGTTCGGTTGAGCCCCCCATTGCCGGATGCAGCCCAGTGGCCTCCTATGGGTTGGGGCCCCGGGTCTTTCTGGAAGTGTGGAAACTGGGCGAACCGTCTGTTTCCTAAACACTGTTTGCGAACGCAATGTGCGCCTGCTAGAAATTATTCCTTTCTTCCTCTCGCCTGCTCTCCTGTGCCGAAACACCGACCTGGAAAGCATCAACGTTGCTCTCACATGAAGCATTTTTTCGGGGCTGACACGGAGAGGTCTGATGTAGAAATTGAAATTTCACACCCTGAAGGGCCCCCATGGCTCCGAGGGTCAGCAGGCGGCTTTCGCGTCCGCCCACTGTGAGTCATGGGGGGAGATGCCGCCCCAAATTAGCATCAGCAGACATTCGTGCGTCAGAGGCTCTCTGCGCTAAAAAAGTTTGCTTGACATCTGTGTGCCCCCCCTCGCAGCACACACTCAACGATTTTAAGCCGAGGGGCACGTCCCACTCATCTGGTGAATACATCAGCTGAATGCAATCCTGCTTCCACAAACAGATGTGTGTGTGTGTGTGTGTGTTTGGGGGGGCACCGAACACTGCTTAGAAGTTGCCTGAAGGGTCTTTATGAGGTTCTCGTTTTGCGGGATGGGATGTGGAATGGCCAGAGAGTTTACTTTAATCGAAACACACCTAATTTGCCTGCTTGTGCTAGGTCTCTAAAAATATTTTTTTCAAGTCCCCGTCCAAAAGAAGGGGTTCTGTTTTTCATCTGCTTACTTGGGCTTCTCCATGTGTTTCCCTGAAGAGGCCAGCAAGAAGTAGACAGGGCCCAGTGTCCAACCCTGGCTGATTTGAATGCTGGGACCGGGCTGTGGGCTCGAACACCCCGCGGGATGGACCCTCCGGCCACAGGTACGGAGCCAGGCCACCATGTCCTAGCGGTATTGTCCTTCTAAGCCACAGTCGCTTGCTCATTCCTGCATGTTGGTCCTCGTTTTGCTTGGGGCCCCGGGTCTAGACATTGGCCGGGAGCCGTGCACACAGCCGCAGGCACGTGGGTGACACAGACCCCGCGTGGACATCTGCTCCCACAGAGGCCGCGGACTGCATTCCAGACCTTGCTTCATCGCTCGCATTCTTCATGTGTTAGCAACTTTCCCCCCCTTCACGCAAACCCGACGTCTCGGGGGAATGTTTATTTTATTATAGGATCCCGAAAGAGATGGCCGTTTCCTTTCTAAATTTTCCCCATCTTGCGTCGTTCCCCTGTGGGCGCTCACAGCGAGGAGCCTGAGGCGGTTCCTCTCAGTCCGGACAGAACCTGAGGAACGGCATGCAGTTCGAGAAGGTCTGGAGCTGTTTCCCTCTTTGGGAAGCTGAGCGTCCGGACCTTGAAGCGAGCCATTTTCCACGGCAGGATGAGCTGGTGCAGCTAATCCGAAGGAGAGGTGACGTCAGTCTGTCTCAGGTCACCTGGTCAGAGGGACGCGGGGACCTCTCTCCCAAGGCCGGGCTGCCTCTGACGGGCGCGCGTAGGACACCCTAGGCCCCATCCCGGTGTCCGCTCCAGTGGGGTCCGTGAGACGGGGTCTCTGCTCTCCCGAGCTTCGCTGGCCGCCTCTGAATTAGGGGCTGGACCGATAACCTCCCAGGTCCCTCCAGTTTTCGTGTTGTAATTCCGAGGGGTGTGGGAGCTTGCGTTCCCCAACAGCTCCAAACAAGGAGACAAAGCAAAGCCTCTCGGAAGCCCGGAGGCAGCCTGAATCCGGGAGGCGGTGTGGTCGCGGACGCGGGGCCCGCCTCCTGCTGCTTGCGCTGTGACCCCTCTCCGCCTGAGCGTGAGGCCCGCCCCTCGCTTGCTCCCAAGCTCCGGACGTGATAGTGGAGTCGTGGGAGACGCTCCCCTGCTGACCCCGGAGGGGTGCTGCCGGGCGGTGAGCCAGAGCGAGGAGGGGGCCCGCGGCAAAGAGCTGCGGCCGGCCTCTGGGCTCCGTGTGGCCTCTGGCTCCTCAGCCTGAACCGCAAGAAGAGGCATCCGGGCAGCTAAGGTGCTAGGGTTTTGTCACTCAGCAAAGCAACACTGATAAAGGGGACAGCTCGTCTCCTCCGTGGTGGCCTCTGATAGCTGACAGCTGGCTGGCCCACGTCTGGCAACAGACCCCGCCTACCCCAAGTCTCACTGTCAGGTTCGCTCCTGCTCTTCAGATCTGAGAGGACGCCCCGTAAGCGCCTGCAGGTTGTCGGTAGAAGACAGAGACGGAGCAGGTCGGCAGCCCCGGTGCTGACAGGGCACTTAGCCGGGGGCCCGACCACCGCGTCAGCCAGGAGCGAGGACCGGGACGGATTGCTCATGGGTGGGCCTTGTGAAGCCGGACCCAGAAGCAGGAGGGATGCCGCAGGGGGTCCTGGGGGCAGCGGGAGACTGGAGGGCTCCTTCCAACCATCCGCCCCTCTGCAGCGGCCCCGGGTGCCAGGCCGCTGAGGGTCAGAAGCCGGGAAGACAGGAGCGTCCCAAGAAGAAGATGAAGGGACTCGGGCAAGATGACAGAGCTGCCTGGATTTGGAGGGAACCCTTGGTGGACATGCATGGGGACTGGCCAACATAGGGGTGTTTACCCCAAGCTGGGGGGGCCCGGGGCCATCTGTGCCTCCCTGTTGAGAGTAGGAAGGGGCGTCTGGGGTAGACGGGTGACCTGAGTCCTGCTGGTGTCCAGCGAGGGAAGAGGAGAATCAGCTCAACACGCGCTTTGTCACCGTTGGGTCGATGTGAGCAGGGCTGGAGAAACGCTCAGCAGCCTGGGGTGGTTTGCCTCTGGCCCACGGCTATCGGCACAGGCCATTGTGCGCGGAGTCTCTCCCTGGACGGAGGGACGGACACGGCGGTCTCCGCGGGAAGGCGCACTTACGGGACGAGAGGGAGCGGCTGCCTGACATCTGCGGTGCTTTCACCTCTACATGTAGATTACTCACATGCGAAGAGCAGCAGCGCCTGCTTTAGGAGGACCCTGGTCTCCAAATTCTGTCGCGTCCTTGCAGTTTCTGACCACGGGGACTCTGGACGTCTCTGTCGCCTGACTCACAGATGTGCGTCCTCTGTCCTTTGAGGCTGGCCTGACCTGGCATCTAGGGAAGGCAAAGCCTTCGGGGTCGTCGTTTGTTTTCCCATGCAGCTTCCAAGTACTGGATGTTGGTGAATATACAGGAAATGGAAAGAAACCCAAATAATGTTTTTGGGTGCCTTTGGGATTCTCCAAGTCTTTTTCAGGGATAACCTGGTGAGGCAGCGAGACCAGCATTCATCCTGGAGACAAGAAACCAGACTCGGAGGTGGGAAGGGTCAAAACCCTGGTGGATCCGAATCCCCGTTCTTCCCTCGTGGGCTGTGGCCCCCCGTGCGGCTTGAGGGGGAAGCCACCGGGCACGGATGAAACGAGCCGTCCGCGGGGCGTTCTGCACAGACGGGGCACAGAGACATTACGCCCAACTCTAGAAGGCTCCGGGAACCTGCTCCCCTTCCCCTCCCCTTTGTCCTGACAACTGTCATTTGGACATTTGGACGTAAGTGGATCCGACTCAGGCCGGAGCTTGACTGAGTCGCTAAATCATCTGCAGCTGGTCGTCCCCGCGTCGGTGCCTTTGAAGGTTTGCCGTCTGCAGAAAGCAGGCCTCCTGCGGAAGGGGAGCACCCCCAGAACGTCAGGGGACAGAGCCTTGGCGTGGGACTGGCGCTTGAGGATGGCGCTCCTCTTGGGGAGCAGCTGGTGGGCGGTAGACCACATCCCTAGAGCAAAGGCCGGTCTCCAGGAGCTTCTAACTCAGCCGGCTGTGACTTTTCCCTGGGCGGGATCCGAGTCCTGGCGCCTTTCCCGGGTGCCCGGCTCACTTGCCCCCATGGGACGAGGCTGTCCTGAGGATGCAAGGGAAGGGTCAGAAGTGCCTCGTGGGCGTGATGCCTTCCTTTGGCATGGAGCACATGTGTCTGAGAAAAGGGATCTCTTGAGGCCAGGGGAGTCCAAGGTGAGGACCCATCACTGTGTCCAAGTAGTGCAGCGTCTCCCTGTGGCCGCAGAGCCGCGTGTCCGGCCGGGAAGGAAGGTATGCAAGCGCCTTGCCCTTCGCCACGCAGGCGTCCGCTGGGGCAGCAGGATGGCAGGCGTTGAGGTACGGGAGCGTGGGGGCAGCCCCAAGGCCCTGTCTTTGCGGGGAAGAAGAGAGTCCAGAGAGGGGGAAGGCCTGGTCCAGCCGGCTGGGGGGCAGAGGGGAACCCCTGCGGGCAGGGCAGACTCTCCAGGCTCTGCCTAGAGAAACGCCGAGCTTAGCAACAGTTCACAACTGTGTTTGAGCTACGCGGGGTTTCCTTTTCCTGAAACCTTTGGCAAATGGCCCCTTTGAGGCTCAGATTTGCTTCTGCTCAATCCTGTGGACAGGTGAATTTTCTCAATTTTGGGGGGAAGTCTGAACAAGAGGTACTCAGCCACTGGAAGTTACTGAGAATAAAAACAAAGCATCTTTTCATCATCAGTGTTTGTCCCCGACAGCTCTTAACAGTCTGGGTTCTGAATATTAACTTTTTCCAGCATTTCTGTTCTTATTAAAATAGGATTTCTTGGTTCCTCTCCACCTTGAGCCTCAGGTTTGTGGAAAGATTCATCTTAGCCGACGTTCAGAACTCCATTTGGAGGCAAGAGATCTTTTTTTTTTTTTTTAAAGATTTATTTATTTATTTGACAGAGAGAGAGATCACAAGTAGGCAGAGAGGCAGGCAGAGAGAGAGGAGGAAGCAGGCTCCCCGCTGAGCGGAGAGCCCGGTGGGGGGCCTCGATCCCAGGACCCTGAGATCATGACCTGAGCCGAAGGCAGAGGCTTTAACCCACTGAACCACCCAGGCGCCCTAGAGGCAAGAGATCTTGAAACTATTTGAATTCAACTGTTGGAAGCCTTCAAAGAAACAGAAAGGAAAATCCAGTGCATTCTACTTTGCAGGAGAAAAAGGAAAAACATGAGAAGCAGAACTTACCCTGAGGATTCATTACAAGAGGGCAATGCATTCGGCCATGTGGTTCTTCCCCGGGCAGCCCCCTGAACAGGTCGGGATGTCCACTCCCTTACCTCATTTGGGCTTGCTCTAGAAACGTGATTATCTTACAAAGCGTTAGTGACCTTTCCCTTTGCAAATTAAGGCAAAGACTAAATACTAAAATTGGACTAAAAGTGAACTAAAATATTTAAGTGAGGAAGTTGAAAAGGAGAGTTTTCTGGGTAGCCCAAATTTTCCAGAAGATTCTATCCATCCAAACCATGCTGTCACCCACAGGTCCCCATACATTGTGGTTTCAAGGTGAAGTCTGGCCTTCCACTGTTCCATGGTCAGCCCAGTGCCACCCGTCTAAAGAAGTGGAACGGAAAGTTTTTGGGGTCCTTACTGAACTGGTCATCGTTGGTGCTGTGGCTGACTGGTCCATCCTTCGGATCTTTATGGAACAGAGTGCAGAGGAAAGTCCCAGCTGACTCCCAGGAACCAGCCCCTTCGGGTTGCCCTTCCGATCACACCATCCTCACAGAACGCCATGAAGATGGGTGTTTCCGGACAGCCGGGAAGCCCGGCGTGCTCTTTGTGATCAAGCTGGTTCCGGGGCTTCACCTCTTGCTAAGTATCAGATATGAAAAGTATCCCGTTCTGCAATACCTGTGCCATTTAAACACATGCTCAGAAAACAAGGACACATGGAACATCTCAGGAAATTCATTCATTCACCTCGGCTCTTCCTCCTTCCATTCCTATGTGACGCTGAGAGCCAGTTGCTAAAAAAAATCAAACAAATGGACATGTTGAAGATATCAACCAGTAGGAGACAACTTTGGGGGGAACTTTTAAATAAAATGTATTCAGATGTGTTTGAATTATGCATTGGTGAAGATATTCAGAATTTCCATGACTGTAGCAACAATGATTACTGTTTGTTCTTAAGGGCAACACACATGTTTCCAAGATTTTGTTTTGTTTCGTTTGTTTTTCCTATGAGGCTAGGCTTTGCAAGACAAACATGCTTATCCTTTAGAGACAGGGGATTTAAAGATCTATAAATAAAATGCCAACTTCACAAAAAATTTGTGAGCGTATTTTGTTTTTTCTGATTTCATGATCTTTCCCATTGCCGTGGAAAGAATGAATGCTCAAGGCGGTTGCATTTCCGGAGAGCTTGAAAAATCCCAAGTGACTCTCCCTGTTCAGGAAACTTGGGGTATGGGGAAGCTCCCTAACTTGAATGAAAAAAAAAAGTTTCAGTTTTGAATCCTGGGTCTGTAGTTAACTAACTGTAGACTTTAGGGAAACCATTGTCTTCATCTGTCAAATGCCGGAAAGGAACACCTGTCTCTTGGGGTTCTGAGATTTTGAAATTCAACGATGCAATGTATTTCTTTCAACTGTGGCCACAGCACATGTAGGGTCCTACAGCATTATGATCTCTTTGAATCAGGAAGTAAAGAGGAGGAAAATAAAAGATCGCTCTTCTCCTGCCCCCGCCCCCATGGCCAATGACCCATAAGGGACATGTTTGGCACCAAAAGATACGACAAGCCTTCAGGGTTCAGATGGGTCCTTTGGACAATACTCCTTCATCAATGAATGTGTACCCGTCCATCAGAGGTGCACCCTGCCTGGTAATCACGCTGTGATGCTAGCAGGCGTAGACGGCCATTTGCGACCATCTGTTACTGATGAGGGAGCGATGTGGTTCTAGTCTTTTCTATAATGTCTTTACTTAATTAGTTGGAGTATCTCTGTAAAAAGAAACTTCCCCTTGGTTACTGTGAGGAAGAGTTTATATATAAAAAGCAAGATAGACGTGTGATTCTTTCCCTTCTTTTGTAGTTTGCAAAGTAACGCGTTGACTTGCTATCCTCCCCAAAAGCTGAGCAATGACTTTTGAGGTGTCATCGTAAAATCGTGGACATAACTATTCTTGCTGGGTTCCAGTGCATTGCTACTCTCCTTTTATCGATGTTGCAGTTGTCTCATCTTTGGGAGGGGGCAGTGGGAGCCTCTCCTGGCCCCTTTGGACCCCACCCAAGTGGTCTTGAGAACTTCCTCACTTCTGGCTGTTAAAAGACATTCCAGCCTCATCCTATACCTTTCCAACTCCACACCTGGACTCAGCCATTTCTCCGAGTGATCCTGGTTTCTTGCAGTGGGAAATGGTGTTGGGAGATCAGTGGGCCCTTGGAGTGCTCAGTGCTGCTGGATGGTCTCTGTGTCTAGGATTTTCAACAGCCAGGAATCTTTCATGTTGTTGTTGTTGTTTTTAAAGATGAAATGCGTCATGAATCCATTCTGTTATTTCCAATTTAAGTCCAGGACAAAGTCAACAGATTGATTTATTTCAACAGATTGACCCTACTTTCCTGTCTGCCAACATTATATTTAGGGCATCTGCGTTGCTACTCACAAGTAAGGTTGGTCTGGAGTTTTCACAATCAATGTTCTGTTTGCTTAATGGAAAGACTTCAGAAGTTTTCTTTATTGCTCAGGATCTAGACTAATGTACGTGGCAGTGGTGTTAGCTAGTCTTTAAAGGTTTGATAGTATTCTTCTGTGAAACCATCTTCCTGCAACGCTTCTTGAGAGAGACACCTTAATTCTCCCGCTTCTTCGGTGGTGATTGGCTTGGCTAAGCTTTCTGGCTCTATGAAGGTCAATTTTGGTATTTTGTACTTTTCTGGAAAAGTAGTTATTTCATCTAGGTTCTCAAATATGTTTGCATGGAATTTCAGATTTGTGTTTTGTCTCTTTCATTGTCTTTTTTTTTTTTTTTAAAGATTTTATTTAAGTTGACAGAGAAACACAGCCAGAGAGGGAACACAAGCAGGGGGAGTGAGAGAGGGAGAAGCAGGCTTCCTGCCGAGCAGAGAGCCTGATGTGGGGCTCGATCCTGGGTCTCCGGGATCATGACCTAAGCCAAAGGCAGTCGCTTAACCAACTGAGCCACCCAGGCGCCCCTTTCATTGTCTTCTTAATTAGGATGGCAAGTGACTTATCTATTTTGTTCAGATTTTAAAAGAACCAACTTTTAGGTTCACCATTAGTCCCATTGCATTTCCCCCCTAACTTATTAATTTCTGATTTTGTCATCATCTTAATGTGGGGGGCTTACTTTATCCTTCTTTTTCTCTTTAAAAACTTTTTGAAATGGGTGCTTATTTCATTTATTTTCATTTCTATCGCTAGATATGTAGATAGATTCAATACTATCCACTTTATCTGGGGACTATTTTAGCCACATGCCAATGGATTTAGATATGCCCTCTTTTCATTATTCTTCCCCAGAAAACCTATACTATCCGTCTGTGTTTTCTACTTGATTCAAGAATTTTTAAACAGCATTTAATATTTTTTTCTGGCTAGCAGGACATTTTCTTTTTTGATTTTGTTATTAGTTTATAATTTGTTGACAGTAGTTGGAGAATGCCTGTTTGCATTAGTTTTACTCTTTGGGTTTTATTGTACACTTGAGAGGGACGTATACTCTGCAGTGTATGTGTATAAAATATACTACAGCTTTATTGGTTATGTTGTTTGGGTACCCTGTGTCTGTGCTCTCTGGCCTAGATTTATTGAGAGAGGTGTGTTAAATCTTCCAGTTACATATTTCTATTTAACCCTTCTTACTTCTCTTAGTTTCCTGCTTACCGTTGTTGGTGTGTTTATTTTCACTGCAAATTGTGCACTTAAGTTTTATAAAGTGCTCTACTTTGTCTCTTTTAATTTTGTTTGATTTGAATTCTATCTTGTTAGATACCAAGATTACTATCCCTACTTTCTTTTTATTTGCCTTTGCCTGGTTACATCTTGTCCATGTTTTTACCTTTACTTTTGCTAAATTTCTTCAATTTAGATGCGTCTCTTACACACACAGCCTTGGATTTTTTTTCCTGTTGGTCACGTTCAAAGTTTTTTCCTTTTGTAGATGAGTTAAGCTCAGTAACATTTATTTAATACGAAGAATTTGTGCCCTCAGATTGCCACCTTGGCTCTATAAATTGTCTTTCCTTATGTGGTCTATTTTGTTTGTTCTCTCTTTATTTTTTTATATATATTTTTGTATTTGGAGAAGTTTATATTTTTTTCAAGTTTCCATTTGTATGATACCTTCATATAATATTATATATGGATCATTGCATAATAGTGTCAGAATGTAGCATCCAGGATTCCTGGCAGGAGACAGAAAAACACCAGTAATTTGACCTGAGAACATTAAATATAGGAGTTGCTAACTAGTGAAAGAGGTTACCCACTGAGAGCTAAAGGGAATGCCACGGAGGATACAGCAGACGTACGAGCAAAAACACTGTTTCTGGGGCTGGAGACCAAAGGAAGAAACCTGGAAGAAGGTCACCCTCCCTTAAGACCTCCTTGGAAAGGATGTGGCCCAGTTCCAGTGAACATTCTGTTCCTTTAAGGCCCAATGTAAAATTAACCCAGGACAACTTGGATAAAATAATCACGTTCATGAGAATGGAGGAAATGAAACATTTTGGCACATCTAAGCACACCTGACGGGCAAAGACGTTCTCATGAGGCCGCGGTCAATATCTATATCCTTCTTTAATGATCCAGACCAAATTCCCTGCCATTAGCTAGAATCTCAGCTCGTGGGGCTCCCTACTTAGTGGAGTGACGCAGATTTTCAGCCACAAAGGGTGTCCGAATCCTTGATCAGGATGCTATTTCTCGGGCTGCTGTAATTTTATTGACCTTAGCTATTGGGCGTGGCAGTGTTGTGAGATCACCTGAAGAGTGCCCTGGGTTCCAGGCAGGATTCCTCTCTGAGCTGGAGAGAGGGATGAATCTTTCTCACCAAGGGGAGGTCAGGTTGCTATTCCATAGAGGGCACGAAATGACGTTAAGTCACGGATCTCCAGATGAGACAGTCCTGCGCAGGGGAGGGCCGCATTCCAAGGCTCAGGTTTGGGCTTAGAAGGAGGCTCCTTTGTTAAAGCCTCAGTCCGAGACCTCTGCCCCAACAGAACCTCACTGAAGCCCCGCTGACAGCACGTGGGGTTGTGCTGCTGTCTGCTCCGGTGCCATGTGGCTCTGCTCCGGCCAGCATCCTCCCAGGCACATGGCGGCCGGCGGGGGGTGGGGGGTTGCCGGACACCCTGCTCAGGGGGTGGGCAGGAAAAGAGGGCCAGGGACACTCTGAAATCTGTCTGCTTTTCAGGTTGCTTTCCAGAAGCAGGGTTTTTATGCCACACAGAAGAAAGGGCAACACTGGGATTTGGGGGAAAACTGTCAGGAGATGGTGACAGTGTTGACTTGCTCGTCGAGCCTTCTCTGTGCACCTGACAGCGTCCAGAGCCACACATGGGGGCAAACAGGGGACAGTCTACTTCAGAGAGCTCGGCACATTGAACTTCTAAGTTCTTTGAGGACTCCCTTCATTGTGGGGCTTCTTATAATGTCTACTTAGCAGCTCTTGCCCTCCCCAGGCAGGGAGACTAGGTAGCTTCCAACTTTACTGGCCCTGCCCCACAGTAGCCCTCCCACCGACCTCTCACTGGTGCATAAGGCCCCCCTGTTCGGGATCTATTTGTTCCAGTCATTCTGTTGTCCAGTGCCAGACAGAAGGGACCTTGTGAGGGGGACTAGTCACGCACCTGGCAGGACTGACCCCATCAGCTGCCCCTTGACGACAGCGGACTATAAAGTGTCACTTGAATTGGGATGGGGCCCTCCACAACACACCAGGAAGTTGGAGACAAGGGCCCGAAGAGTTGGGCAAGGAGAGATGGACGGGGGAATGGCTTTCTCCAACCACTGACAAGACTGACCCGTGCCCCATGCGCGGGTGAAGGGGACCCAGGTCTGAGCCACGTCCCCACGGGCCCAGGAACACTCGGGGGGGGGGGGACTCCCGCCACCAAGTCTGCGGAGAGCTGATCCTTCAACTCCCAGCCACTCTGGACAAATGCAGTCTCAGGCCCCGCAAATGTGCAAATTCCTGTCAAGAGAAACAAGGTTTACTTTTTACTGAAATGTCGGTAGAAGAACCAAGTTCAAACAATCATTCCAGACCCCACTTCCCTTTCACTCTGCTTCACACACGCACGCACACACGCACACACACGCACGCACGCACGCACGCACACACGCACACACACACGCACACACGCACATGCACGAACACACACACGCACACACGCACACGCACACACACACTCACACACACACACGCATGTGCACACATCATGTGTTAAGCCTTCTGAGACTCAAGAACAGAAGATAAAGCAGCCTCAGAGGAAATGAAAACCTGGTATTTTTTAAGTCAAAACCATGAAAACAAAGGAAGGAACAGAAAAACTTAAAGATTTAAAGAGGAGCAAATCTCAATGGCAGGGGCGCCTGGGTGGCTCAGTTGGTTAAACGACTGCCTTCGGCTCAGGTCATGGTCCTGGAGACCCGGGATCGAGCCCCACATCGGGCTCCCTGCTCAGCGGGAAGCCTGCTTCTCCCTCTCTCACTCCCCCTGCTTGTGTTCCCTCTCTGGCTGTGTTTCTCTCTGCCAAATAGATAAATAAAATCTTTAAAAAAATCTCAATGGCAGGCTCCTGGATCTTCCCACTCCTCCATGCCCACCTGGGGGTGCACAGCTTAAGGGCGAGAGGTGACCATTAGCTGATCTGTGATATTGCACACAACGAAACACAAGAAATTGGTTAAAAAGTGGAGATCCTTTTTTCTTTAAAATAGTTGTTAGTGTATAGGAGAAGTGCAACTGATTTTATTGCTATTCTTTTTTTTAATTTTATTTTTTCAGTGTTCCAAAATTCATTGTTTATGCCCCACACCCAGTGCAGTTGTACTCCTCCTATACACTAACAACTATAAAAGGAAATAAAACAATCTCATTTACTATAGCATCAAAAACAATAATATACCTAAATTTCACCAAAGAAGTGAAGGATCCATACACTGAAAACTGTTCAGACACTTATGAAAGAAATTTGAAGACACAAATAAATGTAAAGATATCTTGTGCTCAAGGATGGGATGGGTTATTATCATTAAAATGACCATACTACCCAAAGACATCTAGAGAGCCATGTCCTCTCTCAAAATTCCAATGTCAAAAAAATTCCAAAGTCAGTTTTTCACAGAATTCCAATTCCAATTTTTCACAGAAATAGAAAATACAAAAATTTACATGGAACCATAAATGACTCAAAATAGCCAAAGAAATCTTGAAAAAGTATAAAGCTGGAAGCATTATACTTTCTGTTTCTAAAATATGTTACAAAGCTGTGGTAATCAAACAATATGGTGTTAGCATAAAAACAGACAGAGTAGGTGGCGCCTGGGTGGCTCAGTTGGTTAAGCGACTGCCTTCGGCTCAGGTCATGATCCTGGAGACCCCGGATCGAGCCCCGCATCGGGCTCCCTGCTCGGCGGGAAGCCTGCTTCTTCCTCTCTCACTCCCTCTGCTTCTGTTCCTTCTCTAGCTGTGTTTCTCTCTGTCAAATAAGTGAAATCTTAAAAAAAAAATGGACAAAGGGTCTGAACAGACATTTTCCCAAAGAAGACATACAAATTACCAATAGGTAAATGAAAAGGTGCTCAACATCACTAATCATCAGGGAAATGCAAATCAATACCACAATAACTGATCACCTCATACCTCATAAAGCAGAATGACTATTATTAAAAAGATAGGAGATAAATGCTGGCAAGGATGTAGAGTAAAAAGAATGTAAATTGGTAGGAATTTAAAATTCACTCTTGGTAGGAATGTAAACTGGTGCAGCTGCTATGGAAAACAGTATGGAGGTTTATAAAAAATTTAAAAATAGGGGCGCCTGGGTGGCTCAGTTGGTTAAGTGAATGCCTTCGGCTCAGGTCATGATCCTGGAGACCTGGGATCGAGTCCCACATCGGGCTCCCTGCTTGGTGGGAAGCCTGCTTCTCCCTCTCTCACTCCCCCTGCTTGTGTTCCCTCTCTGGCTGTGTTTCTCTCTGTCAAATAAATAAATAAAATCTTTAAAAAAAGTGGAGATCCAAAAGCACTTTCAAAAGTATATTTACAAATACAAAAAAAGGTTAAAAGCCTGGACATCAAAATGTAAGATGTCATTTCTGAGTAGTGAAAGGATGAATGGTTTTCATTTTCTTTATTACATATATTTTTTCACCCCATTACTTTATGAACCAGAACAATGTATTTTTTTTTTTTAAGAAGCATTCTCTGGCCTCATAGGACCAAGCAGGCTTGGTGGGTACTGGGCTCCAGCCGGCCATCCCACCCTCCGGAGCAAAGCTGGGAGGGAGACTGTGCCCACCTTAGCTGGCTGCGGCACACAACACACAGCCCCACCCCCTCACCCGAAACTGACAAGTCTTGCAAGCCAGAGGGGAGAGCTCTCTGAAATGATTTTCAAGAGTTTATGGAGGTGAGATTTATATAACATAAAATTAAACCATTTTTAAAGCAAGCAATTTAGTGGTGTTGAATCCATTCACACCGTTGGGAAACCACCCCCTCTGCCTCTTTCCAAAGTGTTTCCATCTCTCCAAAGTAAAGCCCCTTAACCACTAAGCAGTTTCTCGGTCCCTCTCCCCCAGCCCAATCTGTATTGGGTTGATAGGATTTCTTTTTAAGGGAACATTCTTACTTCCCTTCTGTAAAGAATTTTGGAAACTTGTGGAAACTCTGTTTCAGCCTCCGTAGAGGGAATATTTCACTGTTGTCCAGGAATAATGTTGTCTGGGAAGCCTTTCCCAGGGGCACCTCCCCAGCACTGGCTGCTATAAGGACCTATTTAGAAATCTGAGCCACCATCTTGTTTACTCAGAAAAACAGCTAGAGGAAAATATGGGCAAGTTGCCCCTGGGAAACAAAGGCAAGCCAGGTTGGGGGAGGGGCCCAACCAGTTAACCCCCCACCTCCCGACCTTGAGCAATAGGGGTGCAAACTAAGAATGGAAACACCCTAAAATGCCCTCAACTTCCTGTTTCCTGGAGCAATACAAATGCAAATTAATTCTGGTTAGCTTGTGGTTTGGGGGGGGTCTCCCTAAAAAGGTAGCCTGAGAAATTAAGCAGCGTCATTTCTCCCTTGGGAAGCAACCCTGGTTCAGGCCAGTACAATTTCTGATGCTTGGTGTATGATAAAGCTTTGCTTAACCTTCACTTTTGTATCAGCTTCATTCCTTTAACCATGGACCCATCATTTGGGGGCTCATCCGGGACTAAACAACGAGGGCTGAGCCAGCATCAGAATTTGGAAAAGTTTCCGGAAGTAAGAGCTCAAGCTTTGGTTTTGTTTGTTGCGGAGCTCCAGGAGTCAGCCCACTGGGGAGAAACTGGACGCAGTATTGCTCCTCAGGGCTGGAGCAGATGGGGGACGCCCCATCTCTCCATTTGGCGGGCTGCTGAATAGTTGATTGCCAGGGGACTTACACTCCTCTTGGCAATCATAGGGTGCCGTGGGACGTTCTCGTTCCTGGAACCATTTGTATTTCCACAGTCGGCATTCGTATTTGGTGGTCTGTCATTGTCTTCTTTGTTTATTGTTGCTGTGAATGCCTGAAAAACCCGTCCTGCCTCCGTCCAGCCCGGAGGCATCGGATCCTCCCCCACCTTATCTATCCCCGTTTGGGTGGCTGTTTGGGCAGCCAAGGGGCCAAGAAAATCCTCTCCAGAGGCAGGTCACATTTTTGAGCTGGAATTATATTCTGTCTGTTTTTGGACTTAACACTTTGTCTAGGAAAAGCCGTTTTGTCTGTGCTTGTCTCTGTCTTGTCCCCCTGTTACTTCTTGCATTGTTTGCTGTTTGTGTTTGTGGCGTATAAGCTGGGCCCACAGTAGGAAACCAGGGACAACTGACCAGATCCTCCCATCGGACCAGGGAGGCCCGGGGCCACTGCCAGTCAGACCTGTCCTATTGGGTGGAAGGGGAGCCTGATCACCTCCCATTAGTCAGGGGCACCCCGGGGGCAGGTGTCCAACCTGTGCCCATCCGGCTCCACCGCTTCAGCCACGGAGTCTGAGTGGGCTGCAGCCTGGGTCTCACGGGGCGGCATACGGCATAATGGTCATCTACTCCACGGACTGGCCTGGTCCGGGGCTTATACGCATAGACCTCAGCTAAGATGCCCCGACATTCCCGCAAGGGACGCGAGCAGGACAGCATCTGAAAGTACCCCACATTTTGTCTGTGACACCTTCACAGTGGGAGGGAAGCCCAGTGAACCCATTGTCCCAGATTGTGCACTTAGGCCAGAGAGGCAGCGGCACTTTGAGCTGTCAGGTGCTGCGCCATGGCCGTGGGGCCCACCAACCAGGGGGAAGATGTGTCCAGTGGGCCCAGAGGCCTGCAGGAGCAAAACAGCCACAACTGAGGTGAGGTGAGCCATGCATGGGTGTCAGAGCCCACATTAGAGGCTTCCGGGGCCCCGGCGCATCAGCCCAGCATGAGCAGAAGGCTCAGGAAGTTGGCCCCATGCGGAACGTGGGTACGGCAAGCGGGAGGTGCAGATAGCTGCACTCGAATCTGGTAACTTGCAGGATTGCTGAAACTGTTTTAGAAACCTGTGTTTCAGAACTGACTTCTGGTGTAACAGTTCACAATCTGTTATTCCTTACTCTTCACTGGGTGTGTAATATTTCTGAAGAGTGCAAAATTCTGCTGACTGTAACAAAGACTCGTGGAAATAAGGGAAGCTACTCTGTATGTGGGAAAGTAGGAGATTAGTAGGAAAGATAAAGAATGAGAATGCATTTTTATGAAAGGTAAAAGAAGGTAATTTTGTCCTAAATGAGATGGTTGTTTGGGAAAAATGGCGTGGGACAAAAGACGAATGCAAAGGAAAGTTGTAAAAGGTTTGTGGAAGGAAAACTTTAGAAAAGGCAAGGTTTTCTCCCATTGTTGGTCTGCTCTTGATAAGAAAATTTAATTAATTGCTTTCTTTTTGCCTGCCTGGAGAAACCAGTTTCTGTGATTTGCCTTTATCAGCTCTTTGAAATCCCTACTCCTATTTAGGCTTGTGCTTTAAAACTCTAAGGTTTTACCATACTTCCCAAGATTTAAATCATAAAGGAAGTCTTCTTAACTTATTAGGCCTTTTATTTAGTTTGCTAAGTCACTTGGGAGGTACTGTTAGACAGGTGAGAAGCCTTGGGTTACATTTGAATGGGTGCTATAACTTTTCTGGAGGTAATGTGCCCCACCTAAAATTTTAATGTACTAGTACAGGATCATCACTCAGTGTTCTGACTATTGAAGTGCTGTGTGTCATAGAATAACTAAGGTTCCTTATCAATCTTACTGTGGTGACTCTCAGATTGGATTGTTGGCAATGTCTGTTTCTAAGTTTTGTTGATTGTGATTGTCTTGCAGAATGAGTTTCATCTGCGAGGAGGGTCAGGTAAAGGCAGGGAGAGTCTCCATTTCTACCACCAGGCTCTGTTGGGGGGATTGGGGTTGCTCTAAGGAGACCCATAAATTTATCCAAGATCAGTGCGGTGACTCAAAGTAAGAATGAGTCTCCAGGGGCTTTTCTGGAAAGGCTTATTGAAGCCTATAAATGTACAGCTGATTGGCCCTGAGGATCCAAAACCAGAGGGCAATTAACCTGGCCTTTACTAGCCAGTCAGCCTCAGACAGAAGAAAAACTTGACTGAATTAGTGAGCATAGCAGAAGAGGTGTTCAACAACAGGGGGATGAAAGGTAGACTAGGAAAATAGGTTTTGGCATTACATGAAGCAGGAAAGGGAAGAGGCAGATAGGAGATGGTCAATGGAAGGAAAAGCTTGAACATGGAAAAAACAAATGGAGAGATTTAGTTTCAGATCAGTGTGCTTACTGCAAGGAGAAAGGACACTGGACCAGGGAATGCCCTAAGAAAAAAACGGCAATGCTGGCCACCAAGGACCATGGTTTGTGACCCCTCCCCAAACCTCAGATTAGAGTTAAGGTAGAGGGGAAATCAGTTGACTTTTTGATGGACATGGGAGCCCATCACTGCTGAGGCCTATGGGAAAACTACCTGGAGAGGAAACCTGGGTACAAGGGGCCAATGGCACAGAAATCATAAATGGACCACAGAGAGGACTTTGAATTTGGCCTTGGGAATCATTAGACATTGATTCCTGGTCTTTCCTTATGCCCTGTATAACCTGATGGGAAGAGACCTCCTCCACAAGTTACGGGCTGGCGTTCAGTTCTCGGAGGGAGACATGACCATGACTTTGGGGCAACCGGCTGTGCAGATGCTTGTGGCAGCAGTGGATGAACATCTCCTTTATAAGCCGGTCTCAGAACCAGAGACAGAGGAGGGAGGCCTTCTCTAAACCCTGTAGGTCAAGTTTCCCAAAATCTGGGGAGAGGGAAAGCTTCCTGGCCTGGCCGAGGGACGGCCTCCAGTAAAAGCGAGCGCTATGGCTATTCGTGTCCAGCAGCACCCCATCTCCTGGGAAGCAAAGGAAGGGATCAGAAGATATCCATCCAGCTGTGCCTAACGCCTGTACCCTACTTTCCCTTCTGGGCCCCAAGAGAACTGTGTCTACCATCCTAGATCTCAAGGATGCATTTTTTTCTGCATACCTCTGGCAAGGGAGTCTCAGCCCCTCTTTGCTTTCAAGTGGTCTGACCCCCAGGAGAGATGCCAGGGTCAGCTCACCTGGATTCAAATCTACACGAAGATTTATGTGAGTACAGGACAATATGTTAATAGCTTGCTGAGGACTGTGAGTCATGCCTGTGGGAGGATGAGAGCTCTTTTATAGACTCTATAGGAAAAGGGTTTTGGGTGTCAGCAAAGAAATCCCAGCTTTGTTGGAGTCATGGTTCCCTAAGGGAGGACTCACTGCAACAGAGTGGAATGGCAGGTGATAAACGCAGGAGGAACCAGGATGGGAAGAGGGAAGGGAGAGAAGGGCAGGGAACCGGGAGTTTATTGGGAAGCAGATTTTATAGAAATGAAACAGGGAAAATATGGACAAGTACATGTTAGTTTTTGTGTATACTTTTTCAAGCTGGGTAGAGGCTTTCCCCATCAAACATGAGACGGCAGGGGTGGCTGTCTCCAGTAGCCAAAAAGCTACTGGAGGAAATAATTCCTAGGTTTAGGTTGCCTCTGACGATTGGGTAAGATAACAGCCCTACATTTGTGAGTTCAGTCTCATAGGCATTGGCCAAGGCTATGGGCACAAATTGGAAACTACCCTGTGCCTACCGGCCTGGAGTTCTGGATAAGTAGAGAGAATGACCCGGACTCTTTTTTTTTTTTTTTTTTTAAGATTTTATTTATTTGAAAAAGAGAGAGAGAGAGATCACAAATAGGAAGAGAGGCAGGCAGAGAAAGAGGAGGAAGCAGGCTCCCCACCAAGCAGAGAGCCTGATGTGGGACTCGATCCCAGGACCCTGAGATCATGACCTGAGCCGAAGGCAGAGGCTTTAACCCACTGAGCCACCCAGGCACCCCTGAACCGGACTCTTAAAGAGACCTCGACAAAGCTAATTCTAGAGACTGGCGGTGGTGGGTGGATCTCCTTCCCTTCGCCCTCCTTGGGGCGCGGGGCACACCCTATGTAAACAAGGTTACCCCATTTGAATAATGTTAGGGAGACCCCTCCCCTCTGCCCACGGCTACCAGAGGTTGCCTTGGCGGGAATGACTGACCAGTCTGCCCTCCAGTCACTGCAGGCGCTGCAGTCTGTCCTAAAGGGGGTCCACGTGGGAGTCCCAGCTGCCCACTCAGACGGAGGAGGAGCCGCGTCCTCATCAGCCTGGGGATTCAGTGGGTGGGAAACCTGGAGCCCCGCTGGAAGGGACCTTGACTGTCATCCTGACCACGCCCACGGCAGGAGAAGTAGAAGGACCTGGATTCACGCGTGTCACATCAAACGAGCTCAGGACAGGGACGCCCCCCAGAGACGGACGCCGCTGCCGATGGACCTTGCTGACCATGAACTTTGTTGTTACCTTCATTGTTGCCTAATGATATGGGAGCTTCTGAGTCAGGTGGTACTGCAGAATGGAAAAGGGCTTGACAGGCTGTTTTTGTTAAAAGTGGGGGCTCTGCGCAGCCCTGGGAGGGGAAGGCTGTTTTTGGTAAAAGGGGGGGCTCTGCGCAGCCCTGGGAGGGGAAGGCTGTTTTTGGGCATCAGCAGGTGCGGGCCCCCTGGTTTTACTATTACTGATGTTACTCTCTGGCTCTTGCATTATAAATGTCCTAGTGCCATTTGCACAAAAGGGTCAAAGATTTGACCTATTCCCAAAGGAAAGGGGGAAATGTAAGGACCTATTTAGAAATCCAAGCCGCCATCTTGTTTACTCAGAAAAACAGCTTCAGGAAAATATGGGCAAGCAGGCAAGCAGCCCTTGGAAAACAAAGGCGAGCCGGGTTGGGAGAGGGGCCCAATCAGTGAACCCTCAACCTCCAGAGGCTGAGCATCAGAGGTGCAAACTAAGATGGGAACACCCTAAAATACCCTCGACTTTCCCTTTCCTGGAGCCATACAGATGCAGATTAACCCTGGTTGGCTCGTGACTGGGGGGGGGGGGGCCTATAAAAGCGGGCCTGAGAAATTAAGCAACATTGTTTCTCCCTTGGGAGGTGACCCTGCTTTGGGCCAGTAAAATTTCTGATGCTTGGCGTGAAATAAAGCTTTGCTTAACCTTTGCTTTTGTATCAGCCTTGTCCCTTTAACCACGGACCTGTCAGCTGCATTTCTGGCTGTCAGACCCTGGAGTCCAGAAGCCCAGAGCCCAGCCCAGCCCAGCCCAGCCCCAGCAGTCCTTGGAGGGCAAGTGGGGAGCTGTCTCTGATCAGCCCAGTGGGGTGCCCTGCTCTTTTCTCTTGCAGGAAACCCTCTAATGCTTGGCTTTGCAGTGTTAACTAGTGAGAAAGCAAGCCTGTTTCAGACCACGTGTGTGAATCGCCTAGTTAAAGCTGGTGAGGCTCAAGGCCTGAGGGTTCAGTCCTACCTCCCCAGAAGGGCCCCAGCACGGACCACTTCACTTCAGACAGGCTCCAAGGGGCTTGGAAAGCCCATCAAGGAAATATTATGTGTGAGGGATTGTTCTGAACCAACTCAACAACTTCGAAGGTGAAACTTCCCAGCAGGCTCAAACTTCCACTTCAGACGGAAGCATCTTCATTCATTTAGAGTAATGGCTCTTAACGTTTGCAACGTAATGTTTGCTCTCTTTGGAAGGAAGAGAGCATAACTACCTCATCGGGGCACTTGAGGGAGGGAAGGTGATGAAGAAGGAAGAGGCGGGTGGAGGGAGGCCTGCCGCCCCGCCCATGTGTAAGGCATTAGCCTGCCCACGTCCTGGGCTCGGCACTGGGAGGGGCGCTGAGGGTCCCGCCCACATATCCCTGACGTCACTGCAGTCTCACTGCATCCTAGGGGTGGGTGAGTGCTCCATCACCCCTCCTTCAGGAATAAGGCGCCTGTGTGGTTCCAGGATGCCCTCCCCCACAAGCTCCAGGAGAACCTGCCTAGTGAGTGGGGAACGGTTCCCCGCACTCAGCAGCTCAGTCCAGCTCCCCCACCCTTCCACAGCGCCCCGGCTGACAACGCCAGGCCCCATATGCTGTCTCCTCCATCCGCCTCTGCCCTGTTTCTCTCTCCCTACTTGGCCCATCCCCAGGCCACTGAGGTGGGAAACAGAGGCAGAAGAAAAGTAACTACATTTCCTTACTACCTAGAGTCCACAGACAAGTCCTTGAAACAGGCAGAGTGACCTTCCTCTAGGGACTCAACTGCCTCCACCTTAATTCTTTGCTAAGGGCGGAAGGCAATCCCAGCCCTACCGCCCCCCACCCCCAGCCAGGGGCCTGTGAATCTACTTTAACATATAAAGATTCCTTTGGGAACTTCCTTTATCTCTAAACCCTCCAAGATACGTGCTGGCGATCATCCCCCAAGCATATGGCCCATCGAGAGACATCTGAAGGGTCTCATGACTAAGATTTTATTAGATGGTAATAAACAACCTTTTCCCAACAATAGCTAGCCCACTCAAGGTCCTGGAAACCTTGATTCCCAAATTCCTTACAGACTTACGCTCTCCCTAACCTCCTCCCAACCTGAAATTATATAATGGGCCACTCCTCAGGACCCCGGGACAGCTCTTCCCACCCACGGGTTCTGTCCCTGTGCTTGAATAAAATCACCTTTTTGCACCACAGACGTCTTAAGAATTCTTTCTTGGTTGTCAGCTCTGGACCTCACTTATCTTCTAAAACTTCATCACTGCCATCTTGGCCAGGGCTGAGTTGTTGAGGGCAATGTGCACCTGTTGGGGTCTCCTTTTGGGTCTCTAGGGGAGAAGAGTAAGAGAGTGTCTTCAGAAGAGAAGGAGAGGGTGCGAGACTATATTTTGCATCGTGTCCGGCTGACTCCTGTTTTCACTTGGGCTAGATTCTGAGCAATAACAATTATTTGTCAACCGGATTGATCTGATCCTTTGTATTCGGACACTTTGGTTGTTTTCATTTGTGCCCCTGAAAGGAGCACAAATGTCCATGTAGGGTTTTTCCAACTCTGTTCGTACCAAGCTTCGCTACTTACGTGTGTCAAAAATTATTTGTGCACTCATCCTTCGTTTTAACCTGCAGTGCTATGTTCTGGGGCTTGATCCGAGATGTTATTATGGGATTTCAGAACATAAGCAACCTCTTCTCTGAGAATAATTGCAATATTTTCATTTTTAAAATAAATATTCCAGTGGTACTCATTGAAACTGATGTTTTTTGAAAATTTCTTATATTGATCTCTGTAAGTTTTGAAAACACATATTTTCTATACCTTTGACCTCTCAGTTTTGATGACTTTTTATTGATTCAAGTATGGGTACATTCTAGTAATATTTAAGGGGATACGTGTGTGTATATAGAGCCGTTCTTGAGAATCCATACCTAAAAATGCCTCCTAATTTATTTCCTCCCGGTATAATAGCTAGCTTAGTAGAAGAGTGCTCACATCTTTTCCCTCAAAGGTTTAACAATTTGATAGTTTCCAAATTTCAGGCATTTTGTCATAGAATGAAAATGTCTCAGGGTGGCCCGATTATTTTTTCTTTAAGAAAACCAACATTTTCTAATCAAAGTAAAGGAAATACTCGGTTGAAGAGGTCAAATGAGACTTTCGTGCCCTTTGCCATCTCTCTTGAGGAAGGCCTTCGTAATTCTTGGAGCTGTTTTTAAATGACAAGCTTCTGGTCTTGATCTTTTGCTCTCTCAAGAACACACTCCCTCCCAGGCCCCCAGACCCTCATCACCGACTCTGCACAATTTTTAGTCAAATCGGTATCTGATGTTTGTTCTTATGCTCATGAAAAAATGTTTCACAATGAAGGCACTTGTACCCAAAGTGCACGCTCTTTTATTCCCCCTGGGACCAACATTTTCCTTTCCTTGATGCCCCTCCCCCATTAAAATCTATTTTTCTCTGCACCCATTTTAAATTCAACCTTAAACCTTGCTACAAACTCTAAAACCCCTTCGACATGGTCACTCACATTCTGTTATTCCTTTTCTCTTGGCAGTGATCTCGTGCCCTCTGACCTCCTGCCCAGTCTGGTCCACCTTTGGCCTCAGCGCAGCGCTCACTGACGGACCTCTCTTCCACACTCTGATACGGTCCCTGGGCCTAGCATCCCTGTATGCTTCCCTGCTTTGTGGATTTCATATATTCCTTCTTTTGGTTTAATCCCTTCATTCCATGGAAGAGTTTCTTCAATAAGACCCCAAGGAAGGGTACACAGGAAGGACACTTTCTGATACCTTGAAATGTCGGCACATTTCTTTCTTCGGTTCTCACATGTGATCGAAAGTGTGGCTGGGAGTCCTGACACTTTCTTGGTGCTACCGGAATTGCTGTTGAGAAGTCTATGCCACTCTGGGTTTCAGTCTCTCCCAGTGACCAGTTCCTTCTTTCTGAAAACCTTCTGGGCTTTTCTTTACCTCTGGGGAAACGTCTCAATGATTCTCAGGGTATGAGGCTTCCTTCAGTCACCGCGCCGGGTGCTGGGTGCACCTTTAGCTATAGAAAAGGTTTTGGAATATTTGATAATCACCTCCTCCCTCCCTCTTTTGCTCTCTCCTGCAATTCCAATTAGTTATATGGTCTTGGGTTGCTTTTCTAAGACTCTTGGCTTTTCTCCTCTTACTTTTCAACCTATATTTCCACTTTCTGGGGGATTTCCCCAACTTCAAATGTCCCCTTTGGAAGTTTCTGCTAGCACATTTCTATCCCCTATTTTTGGCATCCCCTCCGGTTTCATGGGTGCCAAATCTCTTCTTACCTCTTTGAGGGCATCTGTTTGATTTATCTTGAAATTTTCTTTGCCTTTTGCTTTCTGTGTTTCTGGGTTCTTCAAAAAATCTTTTTGTTGACTTTGGTGTCGGTCTGTCATGTTCAATGCTTTGCTCAGACGAAGGGCCCATCTTGGCTGTCCCTAGGGGCAGCACTACGGGGTGACTGGGGACAGTGGCCTGACTCTCCTCCTACGTCAGTCTGGGTGGGTCTTTTCTTTTGTGCCAGCCAGTTTCTGAGGAGGGGAGACCTCTGATGTCTTACCTTGTCCTTGGAACTCTGTGATGAAGGCAAGGGGGGCATCATGCTGTGTGTAGAATGACACCCTGCTCCGACTTCATTCACAACCGTCACTGAGAAAGAGCTGACATCAAGGACTGTGTGTGGCTCCCAGAACACAGAGATAACTAGAGATTGGCCCCTCTGGGACGGGTTTCTCTAATGTCATGGTGGGTGGGAATCAACAAGGGGACTTGCTCAGTAAGAGCTCCCAGGAGCCACCTGCAGAAACTCTGACGGCGAAGGACCTACAGTCTCCCAGCCTGAAGATTTAGTGGGCACTGGGGACTGGATGTGTGGTCTGTACGCATGCTTTGTCCCTGACCTGGTCACAGAGACATAAGTGATCCCATGACAGGGCGGACGGCACGAACCCATCACACACATGAAGGATGAGCCCCTGCCTGTGGAAGGCGGGCAGTCACAGTGGGCCCTGGACAGCAGTGGGTGCCGCTGGTGTGCCGAGGGAGGGAGGGCTCAGCGGGGTGCAGGCTTCTTGCTCCGGGGAGAACAGAGCGCAGACGCGGGCCTGCGTGCTTCATAGCGGCTGGCTGGGGTTTCCCGGAGATGGCCCGGGGGGCCACTGTTCGGGTGGGCTTACCGAGGCTTTTGTGAGATAGTGTGAGTCCGGCAGAAAGCAGGACTCCAGCCAGTGAAGACTAGGGTGGGGAGCGCGGGGGAAGGGAGCCCGAGGGGAAGTCCAGGGCCCAGGAATCCCCGGGGAGCTGCCCCCCGCCCCCGTCCAGGGCTGGTAGGAGCTGGGCGGCGGGCGGAGGGGCTCCTGGCCGTGGCTGCGGGGGGGTGTCGCAGCATCCAAGTGGGGAGGGTCCCACTTCTTTGCCCCTCCCACCTCTTGCCTTGCCTCCCACAGGCTGAACCCAAGTAGAGGGGCCCCCAGGGATCTGGGAGGTGCGGGGGGCAGCAGTTGGCCAGCAGACCGACGCCGCGGGCGCATCCGCTGGGGGATGGCGTACCCCGTGTGCCCTTTCCCGTCCAGAATCCATCTCGCCCTGGTTCTGGTGATGAAACTTCCGTCCCCCCCCCCCCCCTCCGGGGAGACATGGAGTCTCATCAGCCGCAGGCTCACTCCCTCCCTGCCGGTGCCTGGCCTCTGCAGCCCTGGTGCCCTTCCTGATGGGCCGGGAGGAGATGATGAACGGAAGAGAACCGAACCGTGCACAGCCGTGTGACCCGTCCCCGCAGCCGGCATCCCCCGACCCTGATGTCCTCACCTGTGTCCAGAGCCTGGGACAGGTGGCCTTGCAGAGCAAGCTGACTGTGCAGGTGGGGTTCCCTTCAGGAACCCCAGATGAGGAGACGGCCCTGGTCCCACGGTGGCCCGAGGTCACCACAGGGTCCCTAAAAGTGGAGCAAGTGCCACTGAAGGAGGGTCCAAGCCATGCTGCTCCTCCTGAGGTCTGCAGGCGGAGGGCTGGCGGCCGGCCGGAGACCCCGTCACAGCCACCAGCGCTTGGGAGACACACCTGCCCCTGCAGCTTCCGGAGGGAGCGCAGGGCTCCAGCTTGATGGGAGCCCCGGCCTGGCGGGACCCGGGTCTCCAGGCCTGTGGGAGAGCCTGTGAGATAAGGACACTTGGGGCAGACGCCCAGGAAGCAAGTGCCCTCAGCTGCTCGGACGGATGCCTCCGAGGGCACAGACAGCAGACCCCTCAAAGCCTGTCGGTGCCAGCGAGCCCTTCTGCAGCTCTGTGACTCCCAGGACACCATCTGAGGTGAGGAACAAGTCCTCGGTGAGGGGGCAGTGGTCTGACCTGCCAGCCACTCCCAGCCCTCCCCCTGTCCCGAGGGCGCCCAGCCCCGCTCTGCCAGGTGTCTCCGGTGCACCATGGGGCCTCACAGGCTGGGAGTCTGGGGGCAAATCCTGACCGTCTCCCCAGCCTGTATCGCCCAGGATTGCAGGAGACGCCCGTAGTTCTCCCATTACCCCCTTTGATTGTTCCTCTGGTCTTCCCAATGGAAGGTGGTCTACAGTAATCAAGATGTATTTTACAAAAACCTCCAACAGCCCAGGAAGTGGCCCTGGGCTTAGCACCAACTTCAACCTCAATGCAGCGCGCCTCGCCCTTTGCAGCCCGCGGGATACGGCCCCCCACCCCGTCCTGCCTGCAGGCAGACCACTGAGCCCTAGGAGGCTGTTAGGGGATGGAGTTAGTGAATTAAACAGTGTTGACTTCCTCACCGTTAGAAACTGGGGTGAATGTACGAGAAAGAGCACGGACACTCAGATGATCTCTCCCAGCCCGGCATGGGCGGGAGGGTCTCAGTTCAGTCACATGTTTCAAGGACTTCCTTGCTGGGGGAGCCACATGGCCTCGGGGGTGACACGTGGAAACTCAGGTGAGCCGGTGGGGGTCCTCAGCCCCTTGGGCATGTCCAGAGGATGCCTTCCTCCAAGCAAGCCGAGCTCAGTGTGGTCCAGAGACAGGAGTCAGAAAGAAACCCCAGGCAGCCCGGCAGGCTCCGGCCTCACAGACAGTCATCTGGGCTTCTCTTCTGTGTTTACTGGGAAAGGAATCACATGTTTTTCTAAGATTTCCAATAGCTTAGGTCAAAACCAAAGAGAACAGTCTCAACTTTTGGTCAGAACTCTCGGACAACCAGAATGCAGCCCCTCCCCCCCCAGGGTGTCAGTGAGTGGAGGGCCAGCCCTTTTCCCCAAGGTCCCCGGGCTTCTTGAGTGTGGGGGCCGGTGCTCACACATGCTCCTGTCCTCCCCGATGTTTCTGATGTTGCCCCAGACGCTGCTCTGCCCGCCTGCCCCCCTCCCCCCGCCCTCTGCCACGCATCTGGGTTTCCAGTGCCCTCTGCCTCTCCTCTACAGGCAGGAGGAGGCCGTGGCCCTCAGAATCACTGCCACCCCACACCCAGAAGGGGTACACAGCCTAGAGCTGGGGTCCCACCATTTAGCCAGTGGTGTAGAAATACATTTTAGGAATACAGAAACACTCCACGAGGCTCACCAGCCACCCACTCCTGTTATCCTCCCTTCCTCAGCACAAATGGGGAGGATGCCACGTGCTCGGACACAGTCCTAATGCTCAGCCCCAAGGGGGGTCTGGGAGTCCTTGACCAAACTCGTCCACGGAACAGGTGGGGAAACGGAGGCACAGGGACTAAATCCCTTGGCCAGGGCCACCATGGAGCCAGCCTCTGGTCCCTTGACCCCTCCATCGGGTCTACGGATCTTCTACAATGTTCGACTCCTCCTTTGTCTTTTCTGTAAAGTTGGGCCATTTTGACTGGTTCATGCCCTGGCCAGGACCTGGGCCCACCCTTGTGGCTCACAGAGGATGACAAGGAGTGACGAGACCCCCGCGGAGGAAACCGTGGGAGTAAGCGGCTGTCTTGCCACAGCTCCACTGGGGCCGAAGCAGACCCGGGCCCTCAAGGCGTCGGAACACATCAGTGCATCCCGTACCACTCCCAGCCCAACGAAGGGCAGGAGTGGAGCAGGTGGCACTGTCCCCTATGCCCACGGGCAGCACCACGAGCCCAGCTGGTGGTTGTGGGTCATGCTGCGGTCACCATCCTCCCAGGAAGAATTTGGGGCCGAGGACCCAGCATCTCTGTAGCAAGCAGCAGATAAACCAGCCCCTGCCCTGGGGAACCCGCAGGCCCAGTTCACTGGGACGTGACCTCCCCAGTTGCCTAGTGACCCGTGACCAAAATTCTCAGTGCCGGGGGAGGGGGACCCGCTCAGGGACAGCCAGGGCCTCTCCAGCAGTGCCGTAGCCCTACACGTGCCCCTTCTCAGAGCTTTGTTCTTTTTCAGGACTCACATTTTGGGCCCGTTTTGGTGCATTTGGAAACTTCTGGGCAACACTTCCTACCTTAGCATCTTGCCATTGGCACGGCATCCGTCTCTG
>PITA01011834.1:11348-64956 GCA_004023965.1 Spilogale gracilis | reverse complement strand
GAAGTGGTGCAATCTGAGAGTATTGTGCTTTCCCTGTGTGTGTGTGTGTGTGTGTGTGTGTGTGTGTGTGTGTGTGTTTTCTTTTCTCTCCTCTTTTGCATTCCCTTTCCCTCTTCAACCTTGTTTTCTTCTCCTTCCCTTTGATGATGACTATTATTTTTAGATCCCTGCTTCCTTCCATTTTGTGGTATCACCAAGCCTAGTTCCTTCTGCCACCCTCACTCCCCCCCACACCCCTGCCTTTGCCATGCCACGGAACCTAGATTCTCCTCCTGGGAAGCCTTTGCTCTTAGCACTCATAGCTGGACTTTACTTGGTGCCCTGCCAGGAAGTGGTTTATGGGTAATGTGTCCTCCTTTCCTCCACATGATCTTCAGAGAGATCTGTCTTGGAAGAGTGCAGTGGGCCCCACAAACTGTCTGGGTATCCCGATCTTGAGTTGAGTGGCCTGTTAAAACAGGTCCGTGTCAAAAGTGATGGATAGTTTTTGTGGATTTTGAGCAAGTTGCCAATCGATCAGCTACTGTTTAATGAGAGAAAGGCACTGCAAGAGGAGCAGAAGCCCAGCTGCCAGTTCAGGGAGCCACCTGCCTTTTCTCTTTACTTCATTTTCTTGCTAATGAAGGAACCAATTGGTTTAGAGCGATCAATGCTGACCTATTAGGATCAGACATTGTTTTGGCATTGCCAAGGCAATTAAATTCAGCAGGGTTGAGGATTAGAGACAGGAAGGCTGCCTGGGGGGGGGGGGGCACGACAAGAGGCTTTTTATTCAGAAACAACTACTACTCTGGTGTTAGAGGTATAAAAAGGATTAGTTAAAAAAGAATTAATCGTTAGAGCATTCTCTTTCTTGGTAAAATAATCAGAAGATTCGTTGACATTTTTCCTTAGATTTAGATCTGACTTAAGGTACAGCCCTTTATTATCATTCTCTTTCCTGTTTAGAGTTGTGACCCGGGGCGCCTGGGTGGCTCAGTTGGTTAAGCAACTGCCTTTGGCTCAGATCATGATCCCAGAGATCCTGGATCGAGCCCCACATCGGGCTCCCTGCTCGGCGGGAAGCTTGCTTCTCCCTCTCTCACTCCCCTTGCTTGTGTTCCCTCTCTGGCTGTGTTTCTCTCTGTCAAATAAATAAAATCTTTAAAAAAAAAAAAAATAGAGTTGTGACCCATCCATAAAGCCTTCTCTCTAAGACTTCATCAGGTAGTAGGTACTGTGACCTATATGTGTTAGATTTTCCAAAGCAGCTCCGATTTAAATAATCTGACCCTTCACCATTCCATTAACAGATGATGTGATTCAGAAATTGTTAGTCTATCACTGAAGACTTGCTGAAGAACATAGTATATAAAACCCTTGAGAGTAGGGTTTGTGAGCTAATTATCTTGGCACACACCCAGTGCCCTTCCTAATTCTTCAGCCACGCATGGTGCCTTCCATTTAGATGCTCAGTAAATATTTGAGCAAACTGACAGACAAATTGACTGATGGAATGAATAAGAGGTTGAGTCTTTAAAAATGGGTAGAATTTGAAAACTTGGTGTTCCAGGGTTAAGGAAAGAGCATGAACACGCATATTAAAGCAAGAATGGGTAGAGTTAGTTAGGGAGACCATAGGTCCTTTTTAGAGTGGAGAAATCATCTACTGAAGCAGGAATTCCCAGACTAAGATTTCAGCAGCCTGTGTAATTTCCAAAAGTAATTGACTGGCTGTCTTGTCCCATACTATCAAAATATAGAATGGATATAGTTTTGGCTCAAAAAGGGTACTTGCTTAAATTGCTCTTATTTTGCTGTATCTTTAAAAGTCTCTAGTTTTTTCTGCTCTGTACTAAGGAGAGTTGTTTGCACAGATACAGGCAGTGGCCTCTAACGTCCTGGTCCTTTTAGCGTGCCTTCCTCAGAGTTGTCACCAGGTTGCCTTTCATGAGCTGCCTGACAGTGTGCCTGGGAAGTACCTACAGATTGCTGCCACCACCTCTTTGCAGTGAGAGGGGAGGGGAGCCACGCATCAGTTTAAGCAATGGTGGTGGTGAAGGTGATTGCCTACGTGTTCCTCAGAGTGGTATAATAGCCTTGATTTGGAGATAGTATCTAGATGTCTACATCTGGTGGGTCTTTGATTTTCCCCACTGGTTTCCCATGCTTCTTGGCTTGATTTATATGTCATCTATGGAAGTGTCTTTTCTCCAAGAAGAAATAAATGTCTTACTGTCTTTGCTTCAGAATGTTCTGTGGAGTTTTCATTGGACAACTGCCCTGAAATTTCCAGAGAACTTTACATCAGTGGTCTTGTAACTGTTTTGATCATATACACCATTAGTTTTTTAGAAAATTTGCACATGAAAAAGGTAATCAACATTATGAGTCATCAAGGAAATGCAGATCAAAACTACAGTGAAACACCACTTCATGGTCAGTGGGATAGCTAGAATCAAACTGCTGGTTGTCAGAGGGGAGAAGGGGGAGCGTTAGGCAAAATGGATGAATGGGAGTGGGAGATACAGGTCTCCAGTTATGTAATGAATAAGTCACAAGAATAAAAGGCACAGCATAGGAATATAGTCAATGATACTGCAATAGCAACATGATGGGACAGATGGTAGCTACACTTCGGTGAACACAGCATAATGTGGAAACTTGTCCAATCCCCAAGCCATACACCTGAAACTCAAGACATGTTGTGTGTCAACTATACCCAAATAAAAGGGAAAAGCAAGATATTAGAAAAAAGTCCCTGATATCAGCAAGTGGTGGCAAGGATGTAGAAACCTTGGGACCCTCATGCACTGCAGGTGGCAATGTGAAAATGGTACAGTCCCTTTGGAAAACAGTCTGACAGTTCCCCAAAAAGTTACGTATAGAGTTACCATTTAACCCAGCAATTCCACTTATTGGGTATATGCCTGGGAGAAATGAAAATATGTATCCACATGAAAACTTGAACATTATTCACAATAGCCACATGTGGAAAAGACCCAAGTGTCCTCAACTGCTGGATGGATACAGAAAATGTGTTATAATTGTGCAGTGGATTATTATTCAGCCATTAGAAGGGATAAGTTACCAATACATGCTACAACATAGATGAACCTTGAAAATATTATGCTAAGTGAAAGAAGCCAATCATAAAAGACCACACATTTTGTGATTCCATTTATATGAAATGTCCAGAATAGGCAAATCTATAAAGGTAGAAAATAGATTAGTGGTTGCTTAAGGCTGGGGAAATGGGGAAGTAGAAAGGTTGATAACTGAAAAGATACAAAATTGTTTTCTGAGGTCATGAAATGTGCTAAAAATTGATTGTGGTGATGGTTGTATACCTCTGTGAATATACTATAACCACTGAATTGTGTACTTTAAGTAGATGAACTGTAAAGTGTGTGAATTTTTTGTTACTGGAGCTTTTACGGAAAAGATTTTCAAGTGGACACCCCAATATAAGTGTATTTATTCATTTATAAATTACATACATGTATTCCTATGCCATTATATACATTATATAACAAAAACATAGACATTTTAAAAGCATACAATGAAGGTGGTGGTAATAGAAACTCTCATGTTTTCTCTTTGTAACTAATGAATCAATTTTACACGCCCCTGAAGTGCATGCACCCCACTTTGGAAAGCACTGTTTTTGACCGCATGATGTAGAGATGAATGCATATGAGACAAGCCTGTAAAGGAAGGCTAGGTCTTGCAGTCCAAGGAGCCTGTTGTATTCTTAGAGCCTAGCACGCAGGGAGCCTGGCTTCTCTGTGATGGCATGAGCAAAAACATATTTCTAATCATTTCATTGTACCATCAGAAAGAAGTCTGAGTGGCATATGATAACAATCAGGGATGGCCCTTATAACCTTATATTTTATAATTACTGCTAGAATATATTCAATATGTGTATGGGGCTCTGCAGAGAAGGAAGAAATCCTATTCCCAACTGAATGACATAAAGCTGTATTTTTATTAAGAGCTTTGACTGACAATATAAATCATAAATCACCAACATGAAGCTTGAGGCACTAGAAGCCAAAAAGAAAATATAACCTATAAAATGTACCATTCTGGTATATTTTAATATTCATAGTACCCAAGATTTTAAAGCTTATCATATGCTAAATTAAGGCACCCAGTTTTTTTATTCCATATTTTCTTTTTCCAGTGAGTTAGTCTTCTTGATCCTTTGTGTAATTTCCTTATCATATCAGCCAATAATAATCATTTTGGATATTTCTGTATTTGACTGATTGGTTCATGAGAAAGATGGTGAATAATTGCATAGTTTTCATTAAATCTTTGTCTTTAGTCAGTCCAAAGCACAGTCAGTTGTGAACGACTGTGAACACCCAGCAGCATTTAACATGGGTCTGTAAGTGTGGTGCAAGTATTTAATACATATTTATTGGCAGTGATATTGATGTTGAAGGGTTAAAAGGAGAATATTTTCAAATTTCCTGGCTCTGTTTGAAATGTACAAGGAACATGGTATTGCATTTGCTTGTTTTTTGGTGCAGTAATGTATCATTAACAATTTATTGTGGTGTATCAAGCCATGAAACAGACCACGTCTTGAGCATATTTCTCTGGGAGACAAAGGTACAGGTTTTATATATTGAGTTAAAAGAAATGAAACTTTCCCAGCAACGATAAGCAGAAAGAAATTTGGCTCTAGATATAATATATGTCTTTAAAATGTAGTGAAAATAAGATAGAAAGATTCTTTATTAAATCCTCACCTCTATTAATTAATCTCTATACTATAAATTATCACAGATTTCCTGCCAGTTAAAGACAGTTAAAAGATCAAGTGGAGAGTTTGGTATATTACATAGTCCTAAAAATAAATTATTATTGTACTATCGTCATTTTTTCCCTTTTGTTTAAAAATCTTTTTTGCTAGTAAGAAACCTGTAGTCAAACACAACTCAGATTTCATTCTTGAGAAAGGATAAGACAATGCATCATAAAACACAATTTATTCAACCCCTTTAAGTGTACTTTTTATGATGACATTTTAATATTTCCGAAGTCATGAAGGTTTAACTTTAAGTTCCAGTTTATATGATTCTCGGATTTGGGGTATTAGTATTTATTAGAGACAGGGTCATTTCAAGGTTAAAGTTTAGAAAACGCATAGATGTTTTTATACATATGCAAAAAAACTGCTGGCTGAGGAATTGATGGGGACTGCCATTTTCAACACACTTCATTTGAAAAGAACCGTATCAAATCTCTAAACACCCTAAATTCAGCTGGTATATTCACTTTCAGTCAGTAAGAACTCTGGTAATACAGGGAGGAGATAGGAGAAAGCTAATTCACCGTGTGCAGAAAATACACAAATAACTGTCTATTTCAGACCATCTTGTTTCCCTTTTCCTTGGTGAAAAACAGAAAGCTGTGAAACAAATCATTACTAAAGCCCAAGTAGACTGTAATCTGAACAGCTAATGTAGAAGCTAAGTTATGCCATCCTCCTTTTTTCCTTTTCTTAAAAGGCCAAACAGAACAGCCCCTACCTAATAATGTTGGAGAGCTGAAGCCACTGTCCCTGAACAAGTCAAGTGGGAGGGGGCCCTGGTTACAACAACGTGGTCTGGCTCCAGCCAATTAAACTATGAACCTCAATGCCATCTAACACAGACTTTTCGTCGGGGCAGTTTTACTGGAAGCATTTTCTTGGCACAAAGTACACATCAGAACATTTAAATCCAAATACACTAACAGATGTCTCTTGAGCAAGAGCACCATAAAACCAGATTTCACTTGAGTGAGGAAAATACTTTCTGCCGTCATTTTATATTTTTCACATGGAGATTCCATTTCACTTTAGACGATAGCCCTATGGCCCATGAGTAGACTTGTCAGTGTGAGGTGAGCACATGCATTTTAAATCAAAGTGGCATTACCTGGTTTTGAGAACAGGGAATGCTAATGAAATGGCCCATTATTTTTCTCTCTTGGTTTTCAGGCCTTTTTGCCACAAACGTCTGACACATTGTGAATTTGTTCTTTTCTTTTATGATTCTGCATAAATGTATTTGGCATCTGGGCAAGTTCTTTCCCTAAGAATTTAGTAGAAATAGCTTATCTGTTTGGCTGATTTCTCCTCTGGGCACAGATGGAACAAAGTGAATGATACAGGTTTAGAAGGTGTCCCCCAGATCCGTATGGCCAGTCTTGCGGCCATCACCCATGATCTCTGCCGTGCTGACCACATAGCAACCACTGAATGATGCCCATTAGATATAGGATCCCTCCAAATGCTTTTTCTCTGAAATTCTAGATTTAATATAGCATCTCCCAAGAGCAAACAAATATGTAAAGATTTTCATTCAGAACAAAAGTAGTTGAGAAAGAAATGTGATTTGATTATTATCTGGAAGTTCCTAATAAGGTGTAATGTCCACGAAGGAATTCTTAAATGTTTCACTGGTCATTTTACCTTATATTATTCTTTCTTACAACACAATATAGGATGTTACTTGAGAGGTACAAATACATAGTTAGGCAAAATATAAAATAGAGACTATCACTAACATAGAGGGAACTTCTGGCAAAAAATAAACCTGAAAATGTATCCCAAATATAAAAATCATTACAGAATCATTATATTTTTAGTAATCAGAATTTTTTAATACATAATTTTTTTTTTTTAAGATTTTATTTATTTGACAGAGAGAAACACAGCCAGAGAGGGAACACAAGCAGGGGGAGTGAGAGAGGGAGAAGCAGGCTTCCTGCCGAGCAGGGAGCCCGATGTGGGACTCGATCCCGGGTCTCCGGGATCATGACCTGAGCCGAAGGCAGTGGCTTAACCAACTGAGCCACCCAGGCGTCCCAGTAATCAGAATTTTTAAATTTGACACACTATTACAGGAACCAGCTTTCTCAGCACTACCCACCTGTTTAATTAATCTTATGAACACTGTATTGCATGATCGTAGATACTTTGAAGTGAAATCTGATGAAGAGCAAGCTATTGGGGGCAACTCATTTTTCTGTAATTCTACTTTTCTTTTGAAATTTTATCTAAATTGAAGATAATTATTGTGTTATTTATGTTTGCTAAGGTCTTTTATGAAATTTTGAGGTAGCCAAGTTGACTCCTAACTTAAATTTATCCTTACATGGCATGAAGATTTCTGAAATAGGATTCTTTTCCTTTCTTCTTTTCTTTTTCCTTTTCCTCTCCCCTCTCCCTTTTCCTCTTTCCCCTTTTATTCCCCCTTCACCCTTCCCCCTTTCCTCTTTCCTTCCTTCTTTCCTTTCCCTCCCTCCCTTCCTTTTCTCTTCTTTCTTTTCTTCTCACTGGAGGTGGTAGGGAGGACACAAGGAGGGGAGGGAGGAGCAGAGGAAGAGGGAAAGAGAGACTCTCCAGCAGGCTCCCTGCAGAGCATGGATCCTGATAAGGGGGCTGGATTTCATCACCTGGAGATCAGGACCTGAGCCAAAAGCAGGAGTCCAGTGCTTAACCGACCAAGCCACCCAAGCACCCCTAATTGTTTCCTGAAACTCATATCCTATGTAGAACAAAATAAATTTAAATAGAGGGTTTCTGCTTATAGTTATGAATAATAGTTTACCAAATAATATTATAAAGATTAGAATTATATTAATCGCTAATAGTTGGCCTCATATTTTTTAAATTTTATAGTACTATTTTGATTCAAAAAGTATATAATGTTCTTCCCAAAGATAACTAGCAGTCTGTTTCTTAATGTTTGCAATATTAATCTATCGCTGTACTTATGTGACCATCTGATTTTTAGTAATTTTATACATATTAATAATTTTGTAACTTTCACATGATAATTACTATAGCAATTTAGTCCCACAGTAATGAACACAGATTCAAACTTAGATGATTAAGATTTCAATATCAAAACTATAGGAAGAGCTTTTTCTTTTTCACCTTTTTTTTTATTGTTACTTAAATTTTTTTTCCCAGTGTTCCAAGATTCATTCCCCATTCCCCACACCCAGTGCTCCATGCAATAGGTGCCCTCAGTACCCACCACCAGGCTTTCCCATCCCCTCACCCCCCTCCCTCCAAGTCCCCCAGTTTGTTTCTGTGTCCAAAGTTTCTGTTGTTTCGTTTCTCTCCCTGGATTACCCTACTTCCCATTTACTTTCCTTCTACTGTCCTCTAGGTTACCCCTTATGCACCGCAAGTAAGTGAAACCATGTGATACTTGACTTTCTCTACTTGGCTTATTTCACTCAGCATAATCTCTTCTAGTCCAGTCCATATTGCTACAAAAGTTGGATATTCATCCTTTCTGATGGAGGCATAGTATTCCATTGTATATATGTACCACATCTTAGGAAAAGCTTTTTACGCCAGGTTGCATGTAGCATGCTGAACTATATTTGAAAGTGATGAGTAAATACTAACCCTAAGTCTAAATGGTACATCTTGTTCATATTACTTGGGTTGTTATGTTAATTAGATTTTATAGGAACCTACATATCACATGGTCATTGATCATGAGTACATACATTCAGATGCCAGAAATGATACTGAAGAAGACTATAGGCTTTTAACACCTTTCCAAAGGCTAAGGTTGAAACCAAACAGTAGATAACTGAGGTCAAAACTAAAGGAATCCTGAACATTTAGGTTTGATATGGAGCAAGTATATTTTTGTCAGTATATGCCAAGCATGATGGGAGAAAATACCCCCATGAAGCCTGGAGGCCTTTTATCCTTTTTTTTTTTTTCTTTCTATTGAAATGGCCACCATATTCAAGCATTGTCTTCTTGTGACATTTGGAGTCATTTATGATTTATCAAATATACCCGAACCAAACTGTTTTCCAGTCTCCTGGGGCCTGAAAACACTGTGATTTTCCTTATCAATTATGTGACTATTAGGCAACACTAGTTGGGGAGACCTTATAATATGTATCTTTTAGAGATGGGTTATTCTAGTTAATTAATGCTAACTGATCTAACTTCTCTATGAGCTAAACAGACCTTTGCTGGTGGGATGCATTTTGCAAATCCAAAAGAACCATTTGCCAAAGGCATAGGCTCAAAGGAAAGATAAAGAGAAATTTATATCTGACAGCAATCTTTGTCTCTTTTAATACCATTTTATTGAATTCTTCATAAGGTGAAAACTATCAGTGAGTCTAAAGGTATACAAATTAGGCCTGGAGAATCAAGCACATTTGATGTTATGGCAGAGAGGCAGTAAAACTTTATATAATGCAGTGTGCTTTATTTTTATATAGCCTAATTCACAGTATCACAAGGCATTTTACAGAAAGAATCAATTGCAAGCTTAAAGGAAAAAGGGAACTTTTTAGGTGAGATGTAAGGATAGAATGTACTCTAATTTTGTACTTATGGTACAACCGAGTCAGAGTTTCTGTACTTTATGTGCTGCCATGAAAATTAGACTTAAGGTTTCCCCCTGATTCCTAGAATGTCAGCCTACCAAAAGGGGTTGTTGTATGACCAAGGAAGAGTGCCCTGTTCCCATGCAGCTTGCCAATTGTCTAATACAAAGGCTCTGTCTCTTCTATAGCCCACTCAGTCATCCTGGGATTTGGGCGAAGTTCCACCCAAAGTCCATGCCCTCTTCTCAGTTATCAACCCAGGCTTTCAAAAGTTAGACACCAGCATCTTTGTTATTGGCTCCATCATTCTTTCTGATTTGATTCCAGTCCTTCGATCATTGAGTGTTGTGCGTGCATGTATATGCATGTGTGTGTGAATTTTTTTCTCTTGGCTAAACATTTGAGACACTGGGGCACCTGGGTGGCTCAGTAGGTTAAGTGTCTGCCTTTGGCTCAGGTCATGATCTCAGAGTCCTATGATCGAGTCCCGCGTAGGGCTCCCTGCTCAGCGGGGAGCCTGCTTCTCTCTCTCCTCTTCGCTCATGCTCTCTGTTACTGTCTCTCTCAAATTAAGAAATAAAATCTTTAAAAAATTTGATACACGTATTGATTTTTCCAGGAATTTGTTTAACTTCTTTTAAAAATAAGCTTATCCCTTTAAAATTTTCTTAAAACATTATTACTTGCACCAGAAAATTTTTGTGAAATAGACCATACGTACAAAAGAAGGCATAAAATGTTTAGGTACAGTTTAAATAGTGAGTTTTAATAAAGTGCAGACCCATTACTCATCACTCAGTTTAAGAGATCAAACATTACCAGTACTTTGGCATCTTTACTAATATTAGGTCTTCCTATCCATGACTATGATGTGTGTCTCCATTTATTTTGGTTGTCTTTACTGTCATTCAATAAAATTTTCAAATTTTCTCTACATCTTGCATATCTTTTGTTAGGTTATTCCTAGTTGTAACATATTTTTGTTGCCAGTATAGGCAGTATCTTTTATTTAATATAGTCTGTACATTTATTACAAAATGCAGCTGATTTTGGATTTTGAGCTTGGATCTAGCAACATTGCTAAACTGTTATTTATCATAATTACTTTGAGATTCTTTGGGGTTCTTTACATGAATAATAATTTCATATGGTTTTTATTTTTATTTTCCCTTTATTTTACTCTGATTTTAGGCAATCAGAATGATATTGAACAGAAAATGCAGTGGTGGTCATCTTTCTTGCATTTGTTTTTAAATGTTTTGTCTTTTTTTAAATTTTAAAGAAAATGATTGTATTTTACCATTAAAAAACACATTGCTAAAAAAAACAAAAAAAAATTTTGCTAACAGGATTTTGATGTGTACCCTTTATTGGGTTAAGGAAATTGCCATCTATTTCCGGTTTGTTAAGAGCTTTAAAATTTTTTTGGATAATGGTAATTAAATGATTTTTCTGAAAAATTTCAGAAAAAAAGATTTTTCTGACAATATATTCTGAAAATATAACTTAAAGTTAATGAAGTGAATTATATTGTAAGATTTTCTAACATTAGACCTACCTGGAATTCCCGGAATGAACCTAAATTTGGTCATGATGAATTACCTTTGCATACATCATTGGATTTGTTTTGCCATGTATTATTTAGTTTTGCATTTGCATTCACAAGTCAGGTCAACTAGATTTTTTTGTGCTTCTCTTGTCTGATTTTGTTATCAAGTTTTATCAGTCTCATAAAATGTTTTGTGGAGTTTTGTACTTTTTTCCCCTAAAATTTTTTTTAATATTAATTTCTTTTCCTTTTTTTAAAGATTTTTTTTTTATTCATTTGAAAGAGAGAGAGACAGACAGCATGAACGGGGGAGAGAGGCAGAGGCAGAGGGAGAAGCATACTCCCTGCTGAGCTGGGAGCCCAACATGAGGCTCAATCCCAGGATCCTGGGAACTGAACTAAAGGCAGACACTTAACCATTTGAGTCACCCAGGCACCCATAAATTTGTCTGTTTCTTGAATGTCTGGCAGAACTTTCCCTTAAACCATCAGGTCCTTGTGGGAAGATTACTGGCTATTAATTAATTCTTTTATATATATAATTTATTTGACAGAGAGAAACACAGCCAGAGAGGGAACACAAGCAGGGGGAGTGAGAGAGGGAGAAGCACGCTTCCCGATGAGCAGGGGCCCGATGTGGGGCTTGATCCCAGGTCTCCGGGATCATGACCTGAGCCGAAGGCAGTCGCTTAACCAACTGAGCCACCCAGGCGCCACCTTAATTAATTATCTTAATGTTTATGGAGCCACTCTTTTATTTCTTATTGAGTCAGTTTTAGTAATTCATATTTTTCTAGAAATGTGTCCATTTCAACTAGGTTTTCAAATTGAGTGACTTAAAGTTATTCATAATCTCTTATATTTTTCCTCTCTGTATTATTTATAGTTATGTTCTTTTTCTTATGGCTAGTATTATTCACTCATCCCTTTTTACTGTTATTCCTGGTCCATTTTGTTACAGTTTTTATCAATTAACGTTTTTGAAGAACCGACTTTGTGGTGTTTCTGATTCTCTATATCGCTTTCTGTTTCAGTGTTTTCTGTTCTTATCCTTATTATTTCTTCTATTTTCTATTGCTTTTGCTTTTCTAACAGCTTTAACAATAACAAATTGATCGAATATTTAATTCATTAATTTTCAGTCTTTTTTTTTCTTTAGAGGCACAGAGAGAACATGCACAAACAGGGAGGGCCAGAGGGAGAGGGAGAGAGAGAGTGTTAAGTATGCTCCATGCCTAGCATGGAACCTGACACGGGGCTCAAACTCACAACCCTGAGATCGTGACCTGAGCCTTAATCAAAAGTTGGAAGTTTAACTGACCAAGCCACCAAGGCCACCCAATTTTCATTCTTTCTTATTTTCTGACATAAGCATTTTAAACTGTAGATTTCCCACCGTGGTCTTCATTATCTGTAGCATACAGGTTTTAAAGTCTTTCTCTAGTAAGTCTAGTACCTTCTTTGTGGCTTCTTCTTAGACAGTTCCTATTAATTTCTTTCTTTCTTATTAATGGGCCATACTTCCCTGTTTTTTGGCATGTCTTGTAATTTTTTTCTTGAAAATTGGACATTCTGAATATTATAATGAGGTAACAGCTCTGAAAACCATATTCTCCCCCATTCTCAGGGTTTATTGTTGCTGCTTATTATGGTTGCTGTTATTTGCCTGTTAATGACTTTTTACAACTACTTTTTTTTCCCTAAGATTTTAAAATTTATTTGATAGAGAGCAACACAGCAAGAGTGGGAACACAAGCAGAGGGAGAGGGAGAGGGAGAGGGAGAGGGAGAGGGAGAGGGAGAAGCAGGCTTCCTGCTGAGCAGGGAGCCAGACAGGGGCTCGATCCCAGGACCCTGGGATCATGACCCAAGCCAAAGGCAGCTGCTTAACGACTGAGCCACCCATGTCCTGATGTTTTCTCTTTCTTGTAAACAGTGTATAATTGGATTTTTTTCCTTGAGTTTGACTGCCTTGTCTTTCATACTACAGAATTTAGCCCAAGTGACTGTGGTTCCTAATACAGTCAACCCTTGAACAACATGGGTTTGAACTACATGTGGATTTTTTGGAACTTATACATGGATTTTTTTTTTTAAATAAATACAGTATAGTACCATACCCTCAATGTATTTTCTCTTCTTTATGATTTTTCATTTATTGTAAGAATACAATATATAAGACATAGAACACACAAAATGTGTGTTAACTGACCATGTTATTTTTCTGTAAGGCTTCTGGTCAACAATAGGCTATTAGAAATTAAGTTTTTAGGGAATCAAAAGTTATATGTGGATTTCTGAATGCATGAAGGGGAAAAGTCAGTGCCCCTAATCTCCACATTATTGAAGGGTCAACTGTATTTTCAGTCTGTTTCTGCTATATCATATTTTACTTTCTATTTATCCCAATTTTTCTCTAATTTCTTGTTTTACCAAAAAAAAATTCTTTTATCTGTGGTGCCTGGGTGGCTCAGTCAGTTAAGCATTGGACTCTTGATTTCAGCTCAGGTCATGATCTCAGGATCATGAGATAGAGCCCCACAGTGGGTTCCATGCACAGCAGGGAGTCTGCTGAAGAGTCTCTTTCTCCCTCTTTCTGGTTCCCCCTGACACACACCCTGTCTCAAATAAATAATCTTTTTTTAAAATTTTCTTTTTTTAAAAAATCATTTTATTTTTTTAAAATATTTTATTTATTTATTTGACAGAGAGAGATCACAAGCAGGCAGAGAGGCAGGCAGAGAAAGAGGGGGAAGCAGGCTGTCCGCCGAGCAGAGAGCCCGATGTGGGACTCAATCCCAGGACACTGAAATCATGACCTGAGCAGAAGGCAGAGGCTTAACCCTCTGAGCCACCCAGGTGTCCCTAAATAATCTTTTTTAAAAAGTCTTCTTTTATCCTTTCTCGCCTTCTTTTATGTTGATTTTTTGTTATTGTTATTTTTTATTCATTTTGATTTTTCCCCCTTCTAGTTTGGAAGTTACATATTCTGTTTCGTTTTTGTGGTAATACTAGGTTTTAGAAAATAAATCTATGTTTATACCCTCTATTTAGATGCTATAAGGACCTCAGAAGACATTTACCTCCCACCATCCTTTATTTAACCACACTTCCCCCCAGAATTTTGGTATACCTTGTCACAAATGTGACATACTATTATTGTTTTACCTGGTCTATATGATTTTAGCATTATCCACAAATATTTCATATTCTTGACTCATGATTCTTTTTTTTTTTAAGATTTTATTTATTTATATGACAGAGAGAGAGAGGTCACAAGTAGGCAGAGAGAGAGGAGGAAGCAGGCTCCCTGCTGAGGAGAGAGCCCGATGCAGGCCTGGATCCCAGGATCATGACCTGAGCGGAAGGCAGAGGCTTAACCCTCTGAGCCACCCAGGCGCCCTTGACTCATGATTCTTACTTACATCTCAAATCTTCCCTCCAGGATCATTTTCCTTCTTTCTGAAATATGTTATTAAAAATTTAAGTAAGAACATGTTCATAATTGTCGTTTTTTTTCCTTTGTCAGAAAATTCTTCTGAAATTCTGAAAAATCCTGGCCTTTCTTTCACCCTTTTTCTTGAAAATATGTTAATGTGGTATATGTATGCAATTTTTTTAAATCAAAGTAATGCATGCATGTGGATTAAAAAGTCAAATAGCACTAAAAAGCATATGTAACAAATACAGTTGCCCCCACACTCAGCCATGCGTATTCAGTACAGACCCCCGTGTCTAGAAGTAATGACTCCAGCTTTTCCTTCAGGCATTTACACATACCTGTGATTTTTTTATGTGATGTGTAATTCTTTTGATTAATCAATCGTAGTCATTTTCTACTAACTTCCTATTATGATTATAGATGAACATTTGGCTACCTTACACTGCTGTCTTCTGTGCTTTCACTCCCCATCCTCCCAATGTAGTTGTTAGTACAGTTTGTAGTTAAAGCATTTTTTGCTGTTGTCATGCAAATATTATTCATACCGGAGCATACATAATATGGTTGTTTCCTTTCATATTTTTTCCCCTAAGGTTAGTTTTTAGTAGCTACTGATGATTTTTTTCACATGTTCTAATAGCCTCTAGATAAAATTTTCTTTGAGCACTCTGTCAATTCCATTTTTGTCCCTCATAGACATCCTTCTGAAGACCCGTATTTTCTGCTGATTGCTCTCTCAGCCTTCTCCATAGCTGCTATTCTATGGCTGTCCACTTGCTATTGTTCTTGGAATTCTCTGCCTTTTTCTGAGTTGGTTTCTCTATTTCTTTATTTCCTCTCTTCCATTTCTTGTTCACTGCCTTGCTTTAGTAAAGCATGTACTGCAGAAGTTTCAACAGATTGCAAAGTGCCCAGTGAACACAGGTGTGGTGATGAGAGCTGGCAATGTTCCTGCCTTTTGAGGTACACTGATCCCATCATTCAGATTGGTTGTCCTCTGTGACTGGGGCACAGTGGTCATCTCCCTTTCCCTTCATCCTGGAGATTCTCCTTAATTCTCTTCTTTGATAAAGCATCTGTTCTCTAATTCTTGGTTGGAAATTATTTTCCTTCAGAATTTTTTTTTTTTTTAAGATTTTTTTGTTTATTTGACAGAGAGAGAGCCCACAAGCAGGGCGAGCAGCAGAGGGAGAGGGAGAAGCAAGCTCTCCACTGAGCAGGGATCCGGATCTGGCAGGTCTTGATCCTAGGGCCCTGGGATCGTGACCTGAGCCAAAGGCAGATGCTTAACTGACTGAGCCCCTCAAGTGCCCTTTTCCTTCAGAAATTTAAAGGCATGTTCCTGTTGCTTTCTAGCTTCAGTGTTCTTGAGAAATATGAAGCTGTTCTGATACCTGATGCTCTATATGAGGCCTAGTTTTTTGTTTGTTTTTCTCTCTGTGGAAGTTTCTAAGCCTTTCTCTGTCTAACGTTCCAGAGTTTCAGGGATGTGCTTAGGCTAGCTCATTTTGATCATTGTTCTTAGCCCTTTAAATATGAAAGCCTACATCCTTGATTTTCTCCTGTCCATTTTTTTGAAACTTCTGTTATTTGCACATTGGCCTTCCTGGATTGGTCTTCCAATTTTCTTATATTTTTCTCTCCTATTCACCTTTTTTTAGTTTGTTTTTGGTTTTGTCTTTTCAGCTGTGTATTGAGATATTTTCACATTTTTTCTGACTTTTACTTTGATTTTTAAAATTTCTGCTATCTTTTTTTAATTTTCAAGATCTCAGTTCTATTCTTAAATAATTATCTTAAGGTTTTTTGTTTGTTTGTTTAGAGTTTCCATTTCCTCCAATTTTTTTCCCCTGTTTGTTTGTATTTGCCTCTCTCTCCTGTTTTAGAGGACTTTCTCATATGTCCTCTTAAGTAACCCTTGATTTCCCCCTTATTACTAACAGTAGAAGACTGAAACACTGATTGGAAGCTCTGAATAGGTCTTTTTTTTTAATGATTTTATTTATTTATTTGACAGAGAGAAACAAAGCTAGAGGGGGAACACAGGGAGCCCGATGCAGGGCTTGATCCCGGGACTCCAGGCTCATGACCTGAGCTGAAGGCAGACACAACTGACTGAGCCATCCGGCGCCCCTCTGAATAGGTCTTTGAGCTTCACTGTAGAATGGTGGTTCTTACCATGGCTGAAACTTAGAATCACCTAGGAGATTGTTTTAAATCTCTACTCTTAACCATCTCCCCATCTCCTTTTCTCCCAAGACTGGTTAAGTCAGACACTCTTGGGAGTGGAACCCTTTTGCCACTATTTTTTTAATGCTTCCAAGATGATGCCAATAAGTAGCCAATTTTGAGAACCATTGATAAGCCATTTATTATGGAATCCCAAGTGTCAATATTTTAGGATTTTCCCCCTGTATGCTAGTTAGATTCCTCAGAGAAGAAACATCTGCCTAGAGAGTGAAGGCCCAAGTAGGGAAAGAAGGTTGGGTATCTCGGCATAACTCAGTCAATAAATATGGTACTTAAGCACCTAATTTCAGTAAAATACCTATGTGTTCAACTTTGTAGGCCAACTTCTAGTCCAAAGACCCTTTTATCCTCTGAAGGATAAACCACCATTTTTTTGGTAGGAGAAGGTCTTACCAGTTAGCATCGAATGTTAATAGGTCTCTAGACAGTTAATTGCTTAATAGTTAATAGCTTTCACCCACATTCTCACCTATTCTTTACTCCTAGTTCCAGAAATATCAAGGACTGCAGGTTTCTGAGACTTTTCAGGATTCTGTAACATAACACAGACTGCTTGTTATCTTCGCCTACTACTCACTAGGAATCAACTGAGAACTGGCCTGCTAAGCCAGTTCCCAGCCTCCACAATTTTGTTATTATCTTTTATCCTTTTCTTCCCATCCTTTGGCTTTGACTTTTTAAAAAATCTTTTTTATTGCAGGTTTAAGGGATTTCAGGATTGAACTTTTGGTCCATGCTTATTTTCTCCATAATGCTTTGATATTATTGCACTCTCTTCCATTGTTGCTGTTCAGAAGTCAGATGTTAGTCTCATGGTCTCATAAGCCTATGCACATAATCTCTCTCTGTGTGTTATTTTTTTTCTGGCTGCTTTTCAGATCTACATTTTAGTTTTAATGTTCTTCAGTTTCACTCATGTTTAGGTATGGATTTCTCTTTATCCAGGTTGGGTTTTTGTTTTTTTTTTAATTTCTTTATCTGAGTATTAATATTTTTCAGTACAAAATACTCATACCGCATTGAATATTATCTCTCAGTCTTCATATTCTTTCTAGAATTTTCATTAAACTAGATGGATATTAAGCTTCCTCACTCTGTCCTTCATATTTCTTAATTTTTCTTCTATATTTTTCCATTTCTTTTTGTCTCTATGTAGCATTCTGTGTAATTCTTTTAGCTCTATCTTGTATTTTATTTTCTCCAACTGTCTTTGATTTCTGGTTAACTTATTCATTAGATATCAACTTAAATTATGTATTTTAAAATTTCTTTAAGTACTGTGTGGTTTTCCTTGAATATGCGTTGTCAACTTTGATAATCTTGTATTGCGTTATACTTTGTCACCTCTTTAAATATATTAAGCACGTTTATTTATATCCTGTAGCTGATAGTTCTAGTATCTATAGTTTATAGCAGTCTGGTTATGGTATTTGTTATTTCTGTTGACTCTTATTCATTGAAGCTTCTTTCCACATGTTTTTTGTGATTATTTTATTGTTTGTTCATATTCTTTGGAATCTTTATAGGGAATTATTTGAGATCATTGGGTAAATATGTCCCTCCCTGGATGACTTGTTTAGCTTCTCTCTGGCACCTAAAGGCAGACTAACAACCAAAGATTATGTGGTTAAAACTTAATTTTTAATTTCAGGTTTTTTATGCTAGAGAGTGAGGGCCTGAATATGAATTCTGGCCTAAACCTGAATGAGAGTGAATTTATGATTAGGAATTTTCAAGGGAATTCTTTTGGTTTGTTTTTTTTTTTTCTTTTCATATATATGAAAAAGAGTCAAGTTCCAGTTAAACATGGCTGCCTTCTTTTGTAACACAGATTTCTTTCTTTTATTCTTTCTTTTCTTTTTTTAAGATGAAACCACTGAAAGTGTCACCTTTGTGAGTCAGGGCTTTTTTCAGGGAAATCCTACCCTGTTCAGACCCCAGGTTTTTTCACCTTACTCCTACATATATGTGGCCTGTTAAAATCCAAACTGCTACCACGGATCAGCAAAAGACTTCAAGGTAGGGGGCCATATATCTTGGTATGCCTGTAAAAGTATGAGTTTATTACAGCTTAATTACTTGTACTCAGAAATATCCTGGTTTGCACAATAAATTATATGGCCACCCTACCACAGGGCAAATAACAGCTCTAAGACTCACTCATTCCTGTCAAAGGTCCTTTTTCAAAGATTCTTGCCTCCAATTATTTCCTGCCAACTTTATGTCCTGCAAACTTCCTTTACTGCCAACTTTACCATACATTTAAAATAATTTTTAAAAATATGTTTTATCTATTATTTTTAGATATTCTTCTTGAAGAGGGGTTTCTCTGCACATATAGTCAGTGTGTTGCTGCAGATGGAAGCCCTGCCTATATCTTTTAAAAGATCTTTTCCAAGAAGGAATCTAAAGATTTCTTTCTCAGGAGGAACTTACTATGTTTCTTCCTTATACCTCGCTATTGATTATACAACATTTCACAGATTAGAAAAATTATTAATTCTAACAATGAAAAAAAACACTATGTCGAAAATTAATGTTTTAGGTAAACATAATTATTAAAGAGAGAGAGGGAACAGAACAACTTAACAATTTATGTTCTCAAAGATTGCAACTGGAAATTTCCAGAAGAGTCTAGAATTATTAAAGTGAGAGGTAAATCCAAAAGAAGTGTGTATGTATACATGTGTATATTCTCAGTCGTTATGAATCCAGGAATAAAATACACAGTAAACTGAGAAGCAAAAATCCAAAGTAGAGATTAAATCTTATTCCTCATCTGTACGTGGTAGCATTGCTTTGGTTTTGGCTGTAACAGTTGTATATACTCCTATTGGTTTCTCATATTCTTAGAAGGTACCATAATAGATAATGTCTGTCCCTTCACCCCTAAATAGAGAAGATGATTTCATTCTGTTATGAGTAATTGTTGCCAACGGAAATACTAGTCCTAGCCCCAGAGTAGCTTCCTTGCTGTGCCTGACATGGTTTCTTCTGAGAAGAATATATTAGGCAGCAGCAAATAGTTACGTACTAAGATGCATCTTCTACAAAGAAATAAGAAATCATTATGTAGAGTGTTTACTTTTCATTTATCTACATATCAAAATACACTTATAACAAGTTCAACCAAAAATTTATATACTTCCTGAACAAAACAAGATGGTTATAAAGAAATATAGGAGGTTCAAGTAAATGAACCTGATGAAATATTAGAGACCTCATCCATCAACTCGATAAAAGTAGTTTAGATAAACCTAACTTTGCTCAAGAAACTTATCTCTGTGCCTTGAAAAGCAGCCTTTAGTACAAGGCAGGCTGGGAGGGTAGGTGTCATGAGTAGGATAATGCACTTAAAGGAAATTATGACACACAGTATATTCAGATGGCAGTCATTGTAATTCTAATTATCCAGTCCATTCAAGGTACTGGATAGCTTTTTATGATTATAACCACTCCAAGAAGGACAAATATAAGGTAATAAGCATACAGAGCTATTGAGTACTCAGACTGTATAGGCTAGGTAAAATGAATGATATTAGAATACATCAGCTTGTCTCCAATTTTCTTTGTACACAATTGCAATAAAATTTGATGTACATTGCAGAGTGTTAGGAGGTTTCTTAGTGGTTAATGATTTACATAATGATTTCCCTTTTATCAGAGAGTTTACATAGCTCTTGTTTCTGGGTTTAGAATAATTTTGTTGCAGATGTCATTCTGTTTAACTGAAATGTCTTTCTCCATGTGCACCTGCATGATTTGAGATGTGTACATTTTATACATTAACCTCCGTACATGGTGTTTATATTATATAGATTGTGGGAAAGTTCTGGCATTGAGGATAGATTTTCTTTCCCTTAATTTCCTTCCTATTTCTCCTCAATTCCTTCTTTCCTAGCACACAAATAAATATTACCCCAAAAATTCTTCATCCTAGGACTACTCTTCAAAGTTACCTAGCCCTGAGCAAAATGGTATGTGCTTATCTCTTAACAGTCTTCCTGTTTGAATTGGTCTCATTTTTTTTAGAGAGAAAGAGAATGTAAGTGGAGAGGAGTAGGGGCAGAGGGAGAGAGAATCCCAAGCAGTCCATGCCCAGAGCTGAGCCCCACACAGGGCTCAATCTCACAACCCTGAACCAAAATCAAGAGTTAGATACTTAACCAGCTGAGTCACTCAGGTACCCTGGTCCCTTTTTTCACAAGCATTGCTTTCCTTAAAGTTTCTTCACTTTGTGTAACATCTTACTCTTTTTTTTTTAAAAAAGGAACTTTTCCTTTGTGGCTTCTGCTCCTTAGGCAGCAAGGGATAATTTGGAGTTTGCATTTTTGCCTGCAAATCTTGGGTATGCTTTCTGGTTGTATTGAATGAGACATGAGATACAGACATGGCTTTATTTTTTTGTTGCTGTGACCCCACATGGTTTTTTCAGTTGGCTCAAGAATAATTGCTTTAGGTAAGTTTTCGCTAAGTCCAGATTTCCATTTTTGGTTTAGTAATAAACTGATGTTCAAAACATACTGCCACTATCTTAAAAGACCTAGAATTGTTCAGTGTACTGTGTGTGTGTGTGTGTGTGTGTGTCCATCCCTAGTGACTCAGGCGTGGCTGAATTTTCCAGCTTTGCCCTTTCCCACAGATCTTGTCTTCCTTGAAGAAGGTTGTTCAATAATTCAAATGGTTAAATTCCTCTGAGCAAGAAAAGGTCTGATATTGTTGCCAGAGTTCAAATACCTGGTAACCTTTGATGCTGTGGTTAGCAGTGCTAGACAACAATATGGAGGACATTGTTCCCAGCCTCAGCTCTCTGACTTTAGCTGCTTGCTAACTTCCCATCCTCTGTAGTTACTAGATGTGGTAAAATTAGCATTTGGTACTGCTTGAACTTGCCTTGAAGGTTGTAAGCACTTTCAAAGCACAGATTTTCTAACTTACATGAAAACTCCTTAATGCCAGCAACTAGCGCAGTAATGTGCATCTTACGATTGCTCAGTAAATATTTAATGCTAATAAAAAGCAGGATACAAGCAATTCAGTTTTCCAAGTAAACCTTTCCACAGTTCTTGTTGAATGTGATTTTAACCAAATTTAAGTTTCATTATTATATTGATTGTCAGTCACTTTGCATTCAGAGACAGAGCTCATGTGGACAATTCAGCAGCATTTCTTCTCCAAACTTCCAAAGTCCTAGCACATCTAGCCTCCTGACTTTTCCTTCAGTGCTGGTTTTATCAAGGGACTTAGAATTCCAAAGATGGAAGGAATATTGAGAGTGATTCAGTCCGTAGTCCTGCCTTAAAGGAAAGAACGTCTGAAAGACAACTGTAAGCTTCTTTTTCCCTCCTCGTCTCCAGAGTGATGGCTATCGCATCTCAGCTGCTGCTGGACACTGTCTTGTGTTTTTTGAACATTGTGTTCCAAAGATCACTCAAATGTCGCTGCTGACTCTGAATCCCTTTCCTTGTTACTAGAGCCCGGGGGAAAAAGCCAGTGATACTTTTCTAAGACACAGTTGGTGCATCCATAGGTCTATCAGTGCTTTCAAGGCCACACAAAAGGTATTGATTTCATGCTGATTTCTATGCAGGGTTAGTTCTTTCCGTAGGTTGTGTGTGTGTGTGTGTGTGTGTGTGTGTGTGTGTAATGAGGGGGTGGTATGTATGCTTGCATACATTTTTTTTTTCCACATAATTTGTTTTAAATTGAAATATTCCATGAATTTGTTTGATCACTCTGGTGATTATGCTGAAAATGACAAGTCTCAGGGAGACAGTTCTTTTATTAGGCTACAAGAAGTTAAAAATAATTAAGATTTTCAAATAATGCTATTTGTAATAATACAGACATATCAAAAAATTTATCTCTGAAGTTTCCGGACTGTAATCTCTATGCTATCTCTTCTGGCCATTATGTAGTGAGAATGTTCATATTTTAAAAGCTTATATTTCAGAAAGATGCTAGGCATTGAAGCAGAGTTTAATGTTGACCTTGATATCTTGACATTTATATATTCCTTTTCCAGTTTTGATTTTTGATACTAACTTTTAAACCTGAGTGTTTTACCAGTATTAACAAGTTTGTCTGTACCTCCCCCCAACACTAAATATAGGAGTGTGCTTCCCTAAAGTGCATATTTTATGGTCTCATTAAAAAAGAAACTATCACAATAAGTTTCTTTCAACACAAATTGGGTATTTAAGTAATGTACTAATAATGTAGGAAATATAAAGATGACTTAATCGTGATTCTTATATTCAGTCAACTTAAAAACCTATTAAACAAGGTCCAAATCTTAATCAGGAATTTTCCTGAATTATAAATTATTTTCAGTGGTGTCCAGGGAATCTTGGGAAACCGCAAAATGACACTTTTACTCTTGATACCTTAAGGCCATCTAGCCCTCTGAGGAGAGTAGCCAGCAAGGTCCAACATCATGGTTTTTGTCAAGTGGTAGTTTCTAAGTTGCTGGTTCCAGTCATCACACAGATAGCCAGCAGCCCTGACACTGCAGAGAGCTAATAGAAGGACCTAATTCTAACCCCACCCTGAAAGATAAAGAAATGTGCACACAGACACATGCAAGGTATACAGAAAAACCCGGGGGAGGGGGATAGTAGAGAAAGTCATGGAAAAGGAAACAGGTGGAGAAGGAAGTCCAGCTTAGTGTTCTCACATATTCAGATAGACCTTTGCTATGCTTATTTTATAGCAAGTGGGGGTTGCTTTTGGCTAGTAGGGAAGGCATATGAATGTATCACAGGTAGATAGTGGTAGAAGTCATGTCAGGTTTGGGGAAGTTGTTGGAAAGAAGACTGGAAAAGAGACTTATTTGGTCTGAGTAGAGGGTGTAGGGAAAAAGCCAGGGAGCTTCAACAGCCCTTCTAGGACTTTCTAATGCCACATGCGTGGGCCATTGCCTCAGTGCTGAGAGTGCCTAAAATGTATCCCCTAAAAAGGGAAAATAAAACAGAAAATGATAAATCTGTTTTTCCTGAAAATATGGATGAAAAGGGTTTTATTCTGTTCTGCTTCATACTTTAAAGTGTTCTTTTTTTTTTCTTGAAGGTTCTGTAGATTGATGGAGCAGGATTTTCTTCGAGCTACTATAGCACTGTGTTTGATTTTTAGAAAATGGGTTATGTCAGTCCTCACCAACTCACTAAAACCCCAGCTCACCGCTGCAGAAATAGCCTGAGGAAGTGACAAATTAGTGTACATCATCATACCATGATTAGGCTTAGCATCTTTTAATAATGAGTGTGACGCCATGTGAGAAGAGAATAAACTGGCAGTTTTTACAAAGACACAATTTCCCAGGGATTTTGTTAATCTTTAAATTTTAATCCTTTTAGATTTGGGGTTATAGGTAAGCCAAAGATATGGTTAAGATACTTTCGCTCAAGGCGAAATTGACACATGTGAATTGTGAATTGACACTCCTTATTGACACATGTGACTGACAGCCCAAGAGATGGCAAGTTGTGTGTACTGTGTTTTCCCATGGGGTTCTCAGGGGAGGACATCTAATTGAACCTACTTGTTTTACATTGAGGTGTTGTGATTTGTTGTTACATTGAGGTGTTAGCCTGTGGATGAAATTGTCTTCTTTGGTTTCATTTGAGTTGTCTAAAACTATATCTTGATCTTTCTTTTTATAAAAATTTGATACAGACAGTGAGGCCATAAAAGGGGCACTAATTTAAAAATTTTGTTAATTTTCGCAATTGTAAGCACAGGTTAGATACTGATAGAACAGTTTGGAGAAATGAAAGAAGATCATCAACCATGTCATGCTCACTCCATTCACTGTGGGTGCATGCCTTATTTTGTGAGCTAACCTTGTTTACATTATTTTCAATGTGCTGCTGTGCAGATTACAGAAAGATTGGGAAGCTGAGAGATTTATTATTTACAGAAGGTGGACAGTAGAGTCTATTGCTTTAGGAAAACAAACAGCTTAGAGCAACAGCCTGTCCAGCATTAATGAATCATGGCGATGGCAGTGACCTTGAGAAGTCATCCATCTCATTCACCCCATGCTTCTGCACAGGTCTGTGTCTCACCACCACCCCTGGGCCACATAGGCCTGTCTGTCATGTGCTGGATGAGATCCTGAGAAGGAGGACCCTCAGTCTCCCCCAAGTCGCCCTAACCAGTGATAATCTGGTAATTCTGAGTGGCCTTTGTATCTGTTACAATCACACTGGGCTTATTTTATTCATTGTTGCTTGATTATTGGAACACTTTCAGAGTTTAAATTTCTCTGTCTTTTGGAGAGAAAGCCAAACTCTCGCAAAATAAAAGGTCTCATCTGTGCACAATACACAGAATGGTAAATTGTCCCAGGCGGACTGGATCGCCTTTCAGTAAACTAATACTGCTGAGATCCATTAAAGCAGTGGGGGGCTGCCAAGTACTCACATCCTAGACTCATCAACTTGTTTTTTTGCTGACCACTCAGTCAGTCAGCAAGAGCAATGTGATAAGTCCTGGATGATAAACATGCTTCTGTTGCAGAGACAAAATGGATCATGGCAGAGAAAGAAAAATGTTTCAGATGAGAAAAATAAATGCCAGGAGCAAGGTCCTTTTAGATTAGAGCAAGTCCCTTCAAGTCTAAGAGAGTTTCGTTTCCCATGTGGAAACTGGGTAGGGTGTGGGAAGGTGGGGGGCATTTTTAAAATGTCCCACACTGGGCCCTTAGCCTCAGACACCTCCAAGTCTGCAGAACCTCTTGAGGGGAATCCTTGACTCTATGGCATGCTAAGGGCAAATTTCAGTACTTAATAGAGTAGACATATTTGTTGCAATGAAATGCAGATCTGCTGTTAGTGTGAATTTATTGTGCTGCTATAGCATCTTTATTATTTCCTATAAAATACAATCTGATTTAAAAATAACTGGTCCTATGACACTTACAAGGTTGAATCTGATGGGCTGTCCATTGCAGATGAATAGCCCTGTAAATAATTTATATCTTTGTCACTTGTGTGTATATTCTCGTAGACCTACAGTAATTAGCAATAAGGTCTGGAGTAAACTAGAGAGTGAAAGTATCAGAAAGTCATGTAGGTTAGTGAGTTCTATTGATTCTTTAAAATAATTCTATAGTAATGACTATGGGAAAGAAGCCAGTATTTTTCCAAGTCTGATTAATAGCTGATTTAATTCATAAGCCTTAAAGCCCAAAGCAAAGATTCATTTGTTTTCAATTCTGTTTTATGTTTTTTGGAGCATCGAAGCTTGGATAGTTTATTTAAATGAGGTACATTTATGACTTTTAATATGATTGCCCTCCCATTTACACAGAAAATAATATATTATATTCAAAGAGGCAGGATGAGTGAGTTCACTGGCTCTGAAACACTGGCTCTGAAACAAAAGAAGGCGATCTGGTTCCCATACTGGATGTCAGCTCTGGACTGACGCTGACATAATCAAGTCCCTTATATTGCAGGGAACAGAAATCTACTCAGACTGGCTCAGACCAACTGGGAATTTACAGTCAGGATATAGGGATAGCTGGTGGAACCAGGAAGGAAATGCAGTCAGGCCTCAGTGGAGACCAGAATAGGGACTATAAAGTGGTCATGAGCTGGTGTTAACTTCTGTTGGCCTTCTAGGGCTGTATGGTCTCCTGTCTCTCCCCACTGCTTCCATGGGCAGACAGATGTTCTTCTTCAGTGAGACTATGTGCCCAACCATGGTTGCCCTCATTTCAGATATATTACTTCTCGATTCAAGAAATGGCAGCCAACCAGCTAACCCTGATTCCTAATTCAAGATTCCTTGAAGAGAAACTGATTGGCCCAGTGTGGTCAGGTAGCCAAAGAGCTATGTAGTCCAGTAGTCCAGCACCAGACAGGCACGAGAGACAAAGCTCCAGTTTTTGCCTAAGATACTTCCTCTTCCTGTCATTCCTCCTCCCTTTCCTACCTGTCTTCTTCTGTGAGCATTACAAACATTCTTAGAGCAATTACTTCACAAGGCACAGAAGGAGTCGAAAAGCTACTGTGAAGACGTTTTGGGCAGAGGAAACAGCAGGAATGGGAAGCGCCATGGTGTGCTGAGTGAACCACAGGCAGTTGGTAACCCTCAAGTGCTAAGTGCTGGGTGGGATCATGAAAATGAGAATGGAGCAAGTGATTTGGAGGCTCAGCTAGGCATCTTGACTTCATCTGGAAGGCCGTGTGTGTATTGGTTTGTCTGGGGATTTTTTTCCTCCAGGGAGTTGGTCATTGAAGGATTTTAAGCAGAAACTGACAGATTGTGCATCCTCAGAAGTTTCTTAGGCAGAAGTCTGAAGAGTGGATTGGCTGATGAAGAGCAAGAGTAGAAGCAGAGATGTCATTTGCGAGTCTTGGGTGGGAGATAGAAGCCTACACTAGCAGAGCAGTGCAAGAGAGGGACAAATTTAAGAAATATGAAGGAAGCTCAATGAGAAGACATGTTGATGGAATGGCTGTGAAGTGAGGAGAAAGGAATCCAGTTAATCCAAATTGAAACTGGGAGATAGGGTGGTAGGAACTGAGTTGGAAACCAGAAGTACGTTTGAGTGGAAGACAGTGAGCTTGCTTTAGACAGTTGAATTTGAAGAATCTGTGGGACATCTAAATAGATATTTCTGTCAGCCTAAACATCTGAGTCTGAAACATGGAGCTTCAGTGCTCAAGATATGAATTGGGATTGGGATTCCAATGAATTGGGGTACTCAAGTAGTAGTTAGAAGGATGAGAATATGATCACCCCAGGAGAGCATGCAGAACAGAAATGCTTAGCCTAGGGCCCATGGAAAGGCCCCAGAAGTTTTTTTGTTTGTTTGTTTGTTTGTTTGTTTGTTTTAAGAGAGTGAGTGTGCAAGTGAGAGAGGGAGAGGGAGAGAATTTCAAGCAGACTTCCCACTGAGTGCATAGCCCAAAGCTGGGCTTGATCCCATGACCCCAAGATCATGACCTGAGCCAAAATCGGGTTGGATGTTTAACCCCAAGGCCCCGGAGGTGCTCTGACTGTAAAATTTTGTACAAATGTGTTAGGGGTGGGGAGAGGGCAGTGAGAAGAGGGTCTGTAGCTTTCATCAGATTCTCAAAAAGGTCATCAATCAAAAAATCGTTATGGAGCTCTGGTGTAAAGCATGCATTCTGAAAGGGGGGGAAAAAACTAATTCTTAGGGAGCAAACCAAACAAACGTATTATTTTTGTTGTATAAAGTACAGATTCACATAGAGCACATAAACAGATATGTAGTGTATCTGTGGTATTCAAATGTCACTGGAGCGATTAGGAAGAAAATGTCTTAAAAGGCTGCTTAGTGGAGTGATAATGAGGAGGGGGTGCAAGACATCGGTATGGAGTAAGAGGAGCAGTGGGCTCTCATCTGTTTTACTCTCTGTGTCTAAAAGCCAAGAACAAAAAGAATCTGTAGTCTTTATTGCTGGCAGTACACCTTTTCCTCCCATCTGTTACCCCTTCAATGTCACTGCCACCGCACACATATCCAATATATACCTTCTGAAAAGTTGTAGTATAGTCAGCTGCGTTTACCAAGAATACAAGGAATAAGCATTGCATTTTCTAGGAAGGGTTTTTTGTTGTTGTTGCTGTTTTTGTTTTGTTTGCCATTTCTGGTACAACACTCTTTCAAGATGATGCCCATAATAACTGTTATGAATATCTAGAGTTAGGAGCATATTTTAAAACCAATCTTCCCCATTAATAGAGATGTCTACTTACCCTGTCTGCTAAGTGAGAAAGAAAGCACCATTTGTGGTCTGAGCTTGCTAGAAGCTTCCAAGAATTGTACTCCCTTGGGCCTTTTCTCTACCTTCTCTTTTGTAGCTAATAACTTCCTCTGCTGAGTATCTGTTGAGCTCTCACTGCACATGACACCAGATCTAAATGTTGAGTGCTTCACAGAATTCACAGAGGACCTAGTAAGCTCTTTGAGGAGCCTTTCTTGCCCTCAGAAGTAAAAGCAGCAGTTCTTTCCAGAGGCAGACCATGCTGCAGGGTCATAGAGATCAGACTCTGAGTCCCTTGTTCTCAAGTCCCTTATTCTCTAAGTCCCCGCAAAGGTTCAAGAGGCTGCCCCTTCGCAGTGTAATGTATTATGTACATTTCTAATCTTAATTCTTTTAGTGATGGTTTATGAAAAAAGATGGTCAAAGTAACCAAATTTCACTAATCTTTCCATTCTTTTATTTTAATGTAAATTATCGGTCACCCTTGGGGCCAGAGCTGAGAGCAGCAAGTTTTGGGAGGAGAAAGCAAGATCAGCAGGTTTCTGACCACTGGTTCATTAAGCCAGAAATCATTTATCTGCATTAACTCTTGTTCTTAAAGCATTCACATTTTTAAACATTATGTGGGTGAGGGTTTCATAGGGTAACTGTACTTCAAGAAAACACTCGGCCCTTTGAACCTGTGCTCCTCTTGAAGCCTTATTACTGAAAATGGAGTTATTTTCAGGTCTCCCCGTTCAGGACGTTCAGAGCACACTCTATGTGCTCACCTTCCCTACCCAAGGACCAAATGCAGCAAAATTGCAACAGCAACAAATTGGGAATGCTAGAAGAGACAGAACATGTATCATTAGAAGGATCATTCTTCTCTCCATTGCTAGTGAATGGTCATAAAGCTGAAAGCCTTTTTTTTTTTTTTTTTATTCTTCCAAAAGACCCCATAAGATAGATCACCTTTACTACTATCTCTTTACTACTTTCTTTCATGGGATCAATCACAGTTGTGTGCCTGAAACTATTTAGAAGCATTTTGATGTGTAGCGACTTCCAAAATATTTGATTTTAAATACATCTTTTGGTTTTAATTCTGAAGCCAGTAATACTGTTTTGTTAAGGGAAGACCAGCCCTCTGTTTTGCATATACTCTTTGGTTGTGCCCTGTAATGAAGTCTCCAGTATTTACGTGCTCCGTTGACATGCTTTGGGAACGGCTTTCCATTTCAGACCCTGCTTTTGTGTCAGCTGACTGGCACCCGCAGAGCTAGGGAAGTGGAGTGGTTCCTTGGTGACTCCAGATAGCTGTCAGAATTAATCTGTAGATAGGAAAAGGTTTTCCTTGAAAAGATGCTGGAGGAAACTGTCGAGCAATGCCCGCACATCATTCTAAGGATGCATTTAATTATCACGATGGAGGCAAGGAAGGGGGATGCTTATTTTGCAAATTAAAACCATGAGCCTCTTTGCTTGGCAAGTGAAAATCAGATTCAGTGGGTTTTAAAAGATATTGCATTTGTAAGTTCTTTACATTTTGATAAATCAAGCCTTATCCACTTATGAAGCAAGTCATATTCTTCTAATTCTGAAGAAGTACAGCTGGCATTTTCTCACTAGTTAAGTGCTGAAGAGCCAGATAAGGAAGCAGAGATGAGATCCATGTAATCTCCCCCTTTTGCTTGAGAGGTATCCAGTTAACACGGAAACAAAAGTCTCTGTTTTCTGTCATTTCTTCTGTACCTTGTTTCTGGAAACCAGCAGTTGTCTAATTTGCAAGCAGCCTTCCCTTCCATTTTTTTATAAAAGCAGAAATTCTTTTTTAAATAATTTATCTCCAAACTATTAAGGAGACACAGAAGTGTTACTTATGGGTTGACTTGGTCTTGAGGGATTGTATTACCAGCTGTGGTAGCTTGTTACCCTTACTAATTGTTAGTGTGTCAGATTTTTACTTCCTGGTTTAGCTCTGGAGATTAGCCCCCAGGTTCATGGCATGGGACCTATGGACAGACGCATGTTTAAGTTTTCTTTAAAAAGGGACCTCTGACTCAATAACCATAGCTGTTGGTTGTAATGAATAAAGCGTAGCTTGGATGTATAACCTGGCTCAAAGCATAGCTCTTCACTTCTCAGCTTGTGAGCTTGAGGAAGTTCGTGAAACACTGCATATGATTGTGCCTCAATTTACTAATCTTTAACATGGGTATAGTAGCTGCACCTACCTCATGAATTGTGAGGATTTGATGAGGTAACATGCATAAGGTGCTTATGAGTATAGCTTGTGGCATAGATTCAGGGTTTTTTTGTTTGTTTGTTTGTTTTTCCTATAATGCTTATGTTGTTCGCATTCGGAACTACTTGACATTAGCCTTGATGTTTTAAGTGTTACAGTTTAGCACAGTCCTGAAAACAGCATTAGGAGGCTGGATTGCTTGGCCTCCCTCAAGGGCTTTGGAATTCCTATTGTCATAGGATTCAGTGTTTCCCCGGGCTTGATCCATTTACATGACACTGGTACCTCACTCAGTGTTTTTGAGGCATCTCTGGGAGAGGTCTGAGAGCTGGAAGAATGCATCACCCCTCAAAAGCCACAGGACCTCATCTCACTCATTAACCAATTTGGCTTAGTTTTTCTCCAGTCACTGATATGTCGGTATTTTCATCGTGTCCTGTTAGAAGGGCTGAAAGAGAGTAAGGTGAGAGGATTTGCTATAGATTGCCTGGGTTTGGTAAGAGAACTAGGCCTAGAACCATTTTGACTGCTGTTTGTGGACGGTGGTTTATTAACAGGAAATCTTTCCACCGCTAAGTTAACACAGGTGCCATGTCACATTCGTTGCAAGGTCATCCAAGGAATATTGCAAAGTTTTAGATCTCGTGGATTGAATCACTTAAATGTTAATTCTAAACATTTTATCATAAATATTTAAAGCAAATAACCAATTTCCACTTAATCATAAAGCATACCTCGTGTTAGTCTGAAACCATTTGCATGGAAAATTACACATCAGTTTAATGTATTTTCTGTCTGCTTTTGTGTCCATGTAAAAATAACAAGCCACAGATGCATGCTGACATCATCACTGAACCAAAGAAGGGAGAAAAGGAAATCATTTCATGAGCTAAAGATTTAAACTGTTCCCTATCAGGTCATCAATGCTTTGCTTAATATTTTTAAGAGGGAGTGGCTATGTGAAGAGTCAGCTGCAAGATCAAGGACTGTTGATACTTACTCCTGCAAAATGACTCCAAAATTTAAACACAGTGTCCTCCAGATGTCCGTTGGCACCAATGAATGTGATTTTTTTTTTAATGCTACATTAAGTTCTCTAGTTCATCCCACTCAGCTCCACTGCATTTTCTCTAATGTTGTGTCCAATTTTAAATGACTTGAGTGATGGGCCTTCCATGTTTTACCTGGCTGGCATAACCCTGCAGTGCCCAGGATTCACCAGGCCCTTTTGCCCATGACAGCCAGGCTGCAGCGGACCTGAGAGTGGGGTGGCAGAGCTCATAAGGTTTTAACTGCTGTCTAATAGGCTAGAGCAACCTGAGCATTTTATTAAGAGGGCATTTAAAATTAGCATTATTATTGCAGAAGATGCTTTCACACTGCAGTAAAAATCATGCTGAGAGAATGTCTGATATGCAACCTAATTTCACCATTTTCTTAATTTCTTCCCATTACTCCTAGTAATATACCTCTCAAGCCACTTTGTACTTCTCTGATGACATAAAGAATTTTATCTCCTCCTTTTCTGTTTCTCCTAGTTACGTATGCCCAGAGTAATCCTGGTAAAGCGTAATCCTGCCAATAGACTTGGAGGGCGTAGCCTGCCGGGTTTTTAGAGTTCCAGTAACTTCTTCAAGGGTAGATGTTGATGAATCCCGTAGCAGTAGGCAACATGCACCTTCTCGTAGCAATAATCAGGATGGTTTCAAGAGTTTTTGTTTTTGTTTTTTTACTTTTACCTTCATCTTCTCCTAAATCATTTAGTTCTGTCATTTTCAGGCCACTCTTTCCTATTACTGACACTCCCATGAGTGAAAGCCAGATTTCAATATCATCCTCTTTCTAGAGAGGAATTTTTATCTCTCCTCTGTGATGATATTTGAGCAACTCTGCTCTCATATCATGGTTATTTAATTCTATTGTATTTATAAGTAGTTCTCTAACCTGCTGACGGTTGTCATTTAGAATCCTTACTGGTGTTTTTCCTTTCTTCTGCTATAATCATCAAATCCTGCCACCTCATTCCTGCAACTGGGCCCTGTCCCATCAGAATACAGCTACTTTATAAAAAGAGAGGTTTTGAAAAAAGAAATACTGTCTAATTGAAACTTATACATACCAAGGCATAAACATTTACTTCCATACTCTGTATAACACCTCTGGAAAATTCTTTATCTGATGCTCTTTAGAAGTAATTTATACTCCTGTAACAAGTATTTTCACATAAATATTTGCTTTCATGTATTTTAATAATCTTTTTTTAAAATTTTTACGTATTTGACAGAGAAAGAGATCACAAATATGCAGAGAGGCAGGCAGAGAAAGAGGGGGAAGCAGGTTCCCTGCTGAGCAGAGAGCCCGATGTGGGACTCAGTCCCAGGACCCTGAGATCATTACCTGAGCCGAAGGCAGAGGTTTAACCCTCTGAGCCACCCAGGTGCCAGAATTTTAACAATCTTTTGAAATTCTTGTATCTTTAAAGGCAATTCTTATAATGATGACCTTTTGTTTGTTCACATTGATTCATTCATTTAGCAAACATTTGAAGGCCTTCATTGCACTCCACTGGATACTGTAGTGGGTGCTTTTAAAAAGGAAAATGAGCTAGAAAAGTTCTGTGTTTTCAGAAAGATCAGAGTCACATGGCGGGAGGCCAAAAAGTGGACACCTAACCCCTACAATGTGAGACACGCTCTACTAGAAGTTAGGTGAGTGCTAATCAGGGAGAAATTAATGCTTCTTGGTATAAATCAATATCATGGGAGACTACATACAGTGTGAGCTGGGCTTTACAGGAAGTGTAAGGATTCTGGAAGGAAGTATGGAGGGAAGGATATGCCCAGAAACAGAAACCACATGAGGAAGGCATAGAAGCCCTTGAGGAATGTCCTGTGATTCAAAGAGAGGGCATATGAAGGAGGGAGCTAGTAATGGAACCAGAAAAATAAGTGGAGGTCCACTGAAAAAGTGCAGCAGCAGCCCAGTTATCCGGGAGAGCATTAATCCCAAAGTAATCCGTCTTTACTTTTGAAATGTGTGTCTTTATTTATGTATGACTGTAGGTGTTTATTATGATTTAGATTAATGGTTCCTACCCCTAGCTGTACATTACACTCTCTGCCTCATTCCAATTAAATTAGGATGTCTAAGGGTGACATTCATATATTTTTAAGCACCCCTCTGCCCTGCAGTGATCCTCATGGGCATTTGGGATGGAGAACCACTGACCCAGACTCCCTCAACACTTGAACATGTTTGTGGAGGCACCCCATGAGGCCCTGACTCATTAGACCTAGAAAGGGGTACCCTTGAGTCAGAACCCACTCCGCCCTTAGACAGCTGGCAGATGGCAACCTCTGCCTCTCTACTCACAACTCTTTCCCCCATAGCATTTTAGCCTTCCGAGATGACTTCCACTTACTACTTAGGAAAACAGACCCCTCTCCTGGCTCTACGCTCTCCCTCTAGCCATCATCCTGCTGTTCTCTTTATAGCCATGTACTTCCCATTCTATTTCTGCCCTTGTCCAGTCCAGTCTGGACTCCAGTCCCATTACACTGCCCAGTCTTGCCAGCCTTCTAGGTATCACATTCTTAGACTTTGCACACTCTGCTCTTCTCCCTGGATTTTTCTTACCCATACGTTTTTTTCCCCTGGTATTATCCACTTATCTTTCAAGATTCAGTAATCAAATCAGGGAAGCAACCTCTGATCTTCCCAGTCTGGATTGGGCTATTTTGGTGCCACCAGGCTATTTTGTGGAGAATTTGTATAATAACATTTATTAGTATCCATTGTAATTACCTGTCTACATTAAAATGGTAGACTTGAGGAATTGACTTACTCATATTTGTTTTTATATCTTGGGCCTAACAGTGCTAAGTATAGAGTTCTTCAGTTAAAAAAAAAAAATTTGCTGAATTATGTTAAATATATTCATTTAACTTTTTTTTAATTTCCCCTCTCTTATTTATTTATGTATTATTTTTTAAAATAAGTTCTACATCCAACGTGGGGTTTGAACTCATGACATTGAGATCAAGAGTCATATGCTCTACTGTCTGAGCCAGCCTGGCCCTCTTGTTTAGCATTTTTGACTACCTCCTTCTTGCTAGCTCCCAATTACTGAGCACTTATTATGTGCCTGGTCAAGTACTGACTGCTAGGCACATGTATATTTGTATGTATGTATGTATGCGTGTATGTATATAAGTATTTATTTTAGGCACATGTATTTTTAATCTTAACCACTTGTAATATTTTACCTCCAGGTTAGGCACTGTTATCTTTCCCTTTACAAATGAGGAAACTGAGGCTTTGAGAAGTTCAGTGAATAAACCAGAACTGAATTACTCTTTCTGGGAAATTTCTCAAATTACTGTTTCCCATTTAATTGGAGCTGACCAGAACTTCTGTAATCTAGGCTATAAATTTTTAAAGCAAAATCTATAGTCATCCAGTTATATTTATTTGTAAATTGGCAGCATTACCAGTCTGTCAAATGACCTTTTAAAAAAGATTGTGGTTTAACTAATAGGTTTTTTTTTAAATTTTTTTGTCTAACATTTATACTTTTGCTAGCCCTTGCATGAAAACAGAGGACCAGCAATTCATCTTATTAGGAAATTAAGAGAAACCAAATGATTAAAATGGACAGATAGTGTCACAAACACCCCCCCCACCACCACCACCACCATCACCGTTGTTCCCAATCCTCTCCCTGAATGGAAGAACCTCTGGAGCCAATAGTTTGAATGTCCTCCTTAGGAAACCTGCTCATAAAAATAAGAGTCTGCCAGTTTGACTTGCCCCCTCCTTGGCTCCCTCCTCCTCCCTGTTAATGAGCAGTGAAATGGCCTGATGAGCAGGGCCAGAGGGAGGGGAGAGCAGACAAGAAAGCATGAATAATCCCCACACTGAATTATCAGCCTCTGCACAGTTTGAGTTTTCTTTGGCTTCCTTCTTTTCAGAGTTCAACATTTTCAAGTTCTTGCGGGACACACTGTTTCCAGGTCCTGAGCCAAGCCACTTTTCAGCCTTTGCCACCACCAGTTTGATTCAGCCGTGTGTGCTACAAGGTTGTACTTCTGACAGGGACTCCAGAAAGGAAGCAGGGAGAGCTCTGAATGACACAGTTCCCTTTTCCACTGAGAGGCAAGCACAGAATGGCCTTTTAATGCCCTTGTCTGTTAGACTGTGCATGATATAGGCTGAGAAGTGTGTGTGTGGCAGGAGCGGCCCTAGAAGATAAGGAAGGTGCTGAGCGGAATATAAATGTAGGCAGCTTTGCCTGAGCCCTGGAGGGGAACTAGCTGTCGGTGGCATAGGGTGAACATTTATCTTGCTTTGCCTGAGACTGTTTTTTCATGGGCTGTGAGGCTTTTAGGACCAAGACCAGCACAGTCCCGGGCAAACCTGGATGGTTGGTCTTCCCATCCTATGTACTCAGGTTCTGTTCTCACCTTAAAGAAAAGTTCAAAATCAGTTGGAAATCATTTCCGATTGTTTTAAATCCTGCCTTGACTGATTAAATGAGAACAATCAAAAGCTTGAGAATTTCCTTGGATGCCCTGGCATCAGCAGTAACACTGAATGGACCCTTGTCGAGAGCTCCCTTCCCAGTCCACCTGCATCTTGCTCTCCCCTTGCCTGATTTAGAACCCTTGGCTGCCCTGCTTCCCACACCTCCGAGGTATTTCTTTGTTCTTTCTCCCCCTCTCCTCTTGCCACTGCTGCAGTAACTCCAAGGATTAAAGAGGGAGTACAGTATGTACTTTCCCCTACTTTGGCACTGGCTTCCCATGGCTCTGCTTAGATGCAGCTGGCTGAGCTGGGGCATTAGGAAACCTCCAGGCAACCCACAGCTGAATCCATCAAGTCCCCTGCAGCAGCTGTTATCTGAACCAACTGGGTCCTGCCGACAGCAGCAAAGGAAGGGTGCTGTGCGAGTGTGCAGGAAGAACCCCAGACAAGCCTGTCTCAGCTCCAGAGTCTGAATCACCTCGTCTGCTTGTGGAGCATGGTGATCGTTCTGAAGAGAGTGGGAAAGGGAGGAGATAGTGTTTTTCCACAGTTATCAAGATAAACAGAGCAGCCAGTGCTGTCTGTGCAGCTGTTTTAGTGTGAGGATGAGCGGAATTATTTTATTTTTACTCAGTGGGAATTAACACCTCCCCCCCCCCCATTTTCTTTTAGAGACAGGGAGTCTGTGGCTAACAAAATCACTCACTGATTTGACTCTTTCTGCAGAATGGTGGTAATTTATGGGACTGTCTGGGCATGTCCCTGTTTGGACATTTAATTAGTGAAAAAACAGTCTAATTAAGAAAATAGCTAAATAATATGAGACAGCCATTTGAAGACCTGGTGGAAGGAATGGGGGTAAGAGAAGGAGGTGGAAGAGCAGCAACAAGGTGGAAATGTTATTTCAAGACAAGAAGGAGTAGAGTTGTGGCCCTCAGGCTGAGGACAAGGAAGGAAATGAGGAAGAATGGTTATTATCTCTTGTGTTATTGTCCTAACTACCAGGCAGTTTTAGAGGTTGTACCCTGTGGCCATAGCAGCTTGGAAGACCCAAGGTCTCAGACTTAGTAAGTCCAGCGGAGATCCTTGATTGAACCTGTGTCCTTATAGAAGTAACCACAGGCACGGACTTACTCTTATGAGAAATAGTTAAGGTTTCAGGTAATGATGGCAGACAACACACATCAATTATCATGCTCTTTAGAACAAAACCCCACTAAAGTAAAGGTAAAGGGATTTTTTTTTTAAGGTATTAACCTACAGGGATAAGGGAAATGGAAGAGGAGGTAAAAACATGAAAGAGGGAGCTGTAAAGCAGAGGAATGAGTGGTAAATGATCCAATAGGCTCAAGAAAACTCATTCCTAAGCCATTGAATTCTCAAAGGCATAGGAATTAGAGGAAACAGGCACCTAAGAAGCCATTACGACTAAGATATATAGGAAAGGGCTAAAATGAGGATTGGTTGACTATGTGTTTATGAAACGAGCTCTGCAGTCTCTTCCTCACTTCCCAGAAGTTTGCTTCTCCCCGACTCTGTTGGGAAGGTAGAAATTTATCCTTTCCTTTTTCTACCTTTATGTAGATACAATTGATAGCTAGCATTGTGTAACTTTAATTCGATGATTTGATACAGTAGGGTTAGCTGACACCTTCATCACCTCACACCAATACCTTTTCTTTTGTGGTGAGAACATTGAAAATCTATTCTCTTAGAAAATTTCAAGTATATAATAGTTTTGTTAACCATAGTCACTGTGCTGCACATTAGAGCTCCAGTGTTTATTCATCTTATAACCAGAAGTTTGTACCCATGGACTAACATTCTCCATTTCTCTCTTTCCCCATCCACTCTGCTTGACAACCATCATTCTAATCTGTTTCTCCAGTTTGTTTGTTTGTTTGTTTTAAAGATTTTATTTATTCGAGAGAGAGCATGCATGCTCACACATGAGCAGGGGAAGGAGCAGAGATAAAATCTCAAGCCAACTGTGTCAGGTATGGGGGCCCAGGACTGGGCTCGATCCAACAACCCATGAGATCATGACCTGAGCCAAAATCAAGAGCTGGCTGCTTAACCAACCAAGCCACCCAGGCACCCTGAGTGAGGCGTTTTTAGATTCCACATGTAAGTGAGGTCATGTAGTATTTGTCTTCCTTTGTCTGACTTTGGAAATGTATTCTTTGATGATGTTTTGAAAAAAAAACAAAGTGCCTCTAAACCAGGTCCTTGTTGTAGGAAGGTTAAGTGGTCATGTGCCTAAAAGACCTTGCCTCTTGGTAATACCCACGCTGCCCGCCCCCAAACACACATATGTACGTGGACAAAAGCCCCTTGCCCTCTTTCACCACTTAGTTTCTGGAACTCTGGCGGTCAGACCCATAACTTCCACATAGAGGTTTAGAAACATCTTCCTACATAATTTGACAAGCCTAAGAGGGAAGAGCTAAAGAATCTGCAAGTGGGGTTTTCCTAACAGTTGACCCATTCAAGCAACTGTATTCTCAGAATTTCCCATAGTATGACCAGAGGTTTCTTCCTAACAACCTTCTGGACAACCAGATATCTGAGGAAACTAATATGAAACATAAAGACTGAAACAAACAGGGAAAAAACTATACAGGGAGATGAAAACTTTATAAAAAAAAATCATTGCTTTCTTCAGAGAGATTGAGTAAATACGACAATCTTATGCTAAGAAGATGCCATAAAAAAAAGGAACATTTGGAGAATAATAAGTACAGTTGGAAATTTAAAATATTAAAGCAGAAATAAAAAACTTGGTAGACAGCACAGATGATAAAGTTAAATAACTCTTTCAGAAAGTAGAACAAAATGACCAAGATGGCAAATAGAGAAAGTACAGAAGTTTAGGGAGAAGATAAGGCAGTTAAGCATCAACTCTTGATCAGCTCCAGTCATGTTCTCAGGGTTGTTAGATGGAGCCCTGTGTCAGGCCTCATGCTGAGTGTGGAGCCTGCTTAAGATTCTCTCTCTTCCTTTCTCTCTGCCCCTCCCCCTGCTTGCTCTCTATAAAAAAAAAAAATTTTTTTTTTTTTTTTTTTTTTTTACCCTCTAGATACTGGGAGATGCTGTCCACCAAAATGAGAGAGTAGAGCAAAGGCATAAGCTACAGGAGAGGGATAGTTCAGCACAGGAGAGATGAAAGGAGTCCCTGGAATGATGGGGAAGACAAATCTCAGGATAACAGATTGTCTCAGATCAGAGGGCACCCAGACTTGACTGAAACTAGCCAGAAGGCCTGGGGAAACTTCCTTAAGAAGAAGAAAGTACTAGAAATACTTGATGTGTTGGGATGGTTTGAAAGGAGCTTTAGTTCAAGTAAGGGACAATTGGGAGAGTAGGGGTGAGTTAGTGTTGAGCACATACAAAACTAAGCAAAACAAAAATCAAGACAAATTTTACTCTGTAGGGATAAAAATGTACAGAAAAGGAAAGTACTTCCATATACTAGTTATGACGAATGTTTGCATCATCATAATGTAAGGGTGCATGTAGGAAGGGGAGAGCTAGATAATTGTCCTCCGTAGAAGGAGATAGGTAGATAAAAGCCTAAAACCAAAATCAAGAAGTAGCATCCATAGCATGATAATCACAGGGACTCCTGGATGGCTCTATGAGTTAAGTGTCTGACTTGGTTTCCACTCAGATCATGATCTCAGGGTGATGGGACTGAGCCCCGCATCCAGCTCCACCAGGGGTGTGGAGGCTGCTAGAGATTCTCTGCCTGTCCTTCTCCTCCTTCTCCCTCTGCCCTTCCCCTGCTCATATGCTTGCGCTCTTTCTCTCTCTCTCTCTCTCTCTCTCTCTCTCTCTCAAATAAACAACTAAAGGAATAAATAATCTTTTTTAAAAAAAGCATGATAATTATAGATGTGAGATAAATCCTAAAATAATCCACTAAAATAAGTAAAAACAGTTGTCTCCAGAGAGGGGAAGAAATGGCAAACTTTTATAGGCTATTTGACTTTTTTAAACTATGTATGTCTTGAAACTTTATTTTAGGGACACGGAGCATATGACTCTTGATCTTGGAGTTGTGAGTTAGGGCCCCATGTTTGGTGTGGAGATTACCTGAAAATAGAATCTTAAAAAAAACAAAAAACAAAAAACACCCAGAACTTTATTTTAAAAATGTGAAGGAAGAAAAAGAAATAGTTAAGTCAGTTTTGTTTTGTTTTATTTTAATGAGGAGTCTAAACACCACAGCGGTAACACTTGACTCTTAGTAATATAATAGGATCTTCTTGTTTATTAAAAAATTCTTTCTTACCAAGTATGCATTTTACTTTCTGTGAATCCCTCTCCCAGGTTTTTCTTTCCTTGAATTTCTGAAACAAGTAGAAGGATTGACATTTTCTTTCTGATCACTGGCTTAGCACTAATGCTGTGCCAGTAAAGTCTAAGCCACGAATGGTTGAACTCTCAAGAAGCTTTGTGGGGGGGAGGGGGCGGGAATCCTTGCCAAACCACTCCACCTCCCACCCTGTTTGCTAATCTAGCAGAAATATGGATTGGGGACAGGCTTCCAAATTGAACTGTAGCAGTGCATAGGGTTCTTAACACAACAGGTGTATGGGGAAATGTCTTAAAATGACAGGGCAGACTGTTAGATTTGGACCTGGCCTGTGTCTTCTCAACTGCTGCTAGAAGCTACAGATTGTGTAGACCACTAAATGGTGCCAGGTAGGGTTTCTTGCTGTTTTCTCTGTTGCTTGTGATAGAGTGCTATCACACTGATAGATTTTAGCAGCAAAATCTCTTATACCAGTAGTGCTGAAATTAGTAATCCTTCATGCTGTTTGGAACCTGGAGTACAGTATAGTCATGCACTCCCAGTTAACAACTCTTGAGATAATATATTATACATATCCGGCTTTTGCACCCAGGACAAAAATAGTTGCTTTTCTCTTTCTCTCTTTTATCATTTGCCTCGGTCTTATTGGTGGTGAGCATTCTTCTCAAGTTTCTGTAGTATTACTTTTATTTACTTTGATTACTCTGTGCCTGGTTGGTAGGTTCGGACATAGTTATACTGATGCTCAAATGGATGTGCTAAGGAAATCTCTGTTCTTTCTTCCCTCCTCTCTCTGTCCCCTCCCCCCACTGATCTGTATTCCCTAGGTAAAAGTCCAGAATTTCTCAAAGGGCAAAGGAGGGTCCCTGAAATTTTGTGTGAACATTGAAGCAGCTGGGGATGGTATGTGGCAAGTGTGAGACTTTTATGGGTTGGGTTTGTTTTCCTCATATACATTTCACTTAGTTCTCTGAGGAGCTATTATTGTCTGAAATAGGTTTCTTTGCATAGCTTGTAAAGAATTCAGAGGCTTTGAGGGACGCATGTTGTGTCAAGCTTTGAAATCTCCAGCCTGATTGTATGAGTGTGTGGGGTATGGGTTTTCCATTAAAGAAAATAATGCATGCAAAGGGTACCACATGGGATGTGTTCAGAAGTTGGTGGCTTTTAATTTAATTCCAGTGTTAGTTTCTCAAGGGTTTAGAGTGAAGATCTGTGATTTCCTTACCTCTGTGGTCTCTTTATTATTCTCTTGACTTTGACTCAGTTTTCACTTCTGTTATTCTGAACATCTTGAGCAGTTCCTGTCTTATTTTTCAGCATGTCAAATATTTACATTCTTAGAAGGATGCTTAAGTTTTTATTTGGAGAGAGGCAAATTCCTTCTCTTTCTGTTTACCTCCCTTCCTTCTCTACTTAATCTTTTACCCTAAAAGACAGGGAAGGGGATGCTCCTCCAGCTCTTAAAATTCTAAGTTATAATAAATTGCATATACATACCATAGTCTTAGATTAAAAAAAAAAAAAAAAAAAAGAGAAACTTTCCTTACCCACCATGATCCTAAAACAGGCTTGCCGCAGGTCATAGTCACCAAATGAGTTCTTACAGATTCATAGGGAAACAACAAATTTAATTTTCTTCTGCATTTTCTCTAGTGCACAATTCCATTAGTCTCATTTGTCTACATTCGTGGGAATGCATAGCCTATTGGATAAACTGAAAAAGATAATGTAGCCATTTAAAAGATAAAAGTAGTGAAATCCTCTCCCCGCCCCCAGCATCTTGGGCTAGGAGAAAAGTTAATGAAAAAATGCAAATGTTGAACTTTTGGTAATTTAGTTCTATTTCTTAAAATATACTTTCTGTTGGTTTCAGTGTTTTATTGAGTAATAAAATTGGTTAACAGTATTCCCACATGGGGATTTGTTCACATTAGCACATAACAGAGTCAGAAGAAGGGATTCGTTTATTCATATTCATGCTCTCCCCCTCTCCTCCTTTCCCTTTTCCCCCTTTCTCCACTACTTCTTTTATCCTTCTTTTCTCTTTTCCCTCCTTCCCTCCATCCCTCTCTCTTATTCATTTTTTATTTTGTCTTCTACTTCCCATTTTGTTTCTTTATAATCCCTTGAAAATTACAATCTAGAAAAAAAGCAAAGATAAAAAGAAAGCTAAAGCATGAAATAAATAAGACATTTCTTCCCCTGAAATTCAAATGAGTTCCTCTTTCCAAATCCTAAGCCTTCTTAATTAGATTTTTGTCTATATCCTGCTAAATAGCTATAATAGGTGAACTGTGTCTACACCTCAGATTCATTTACGCTATATCCATGTCCTCAGGCTGAGTGTCGCCCCTTCCTATTTGACCCTTTTATTCCTGCAAGGAGAGGTTTTGTACCCGTCTATCCTTCCAGTTTAGCAAGTTTGTCTGTCAAGTTCAATGCTAAATAGATCATTTACCAACCTGTGAGTAATTGTTTGATATTATTTGACTTTTTAATTTGTTGTCTGTCCCCGACCCTGAAATATAAATTCCATGGGGAAGAGATCTGATGTATATTGTTCAACCCCACGTCCCAGCACCCAGCAGCAGTAGCTAGCACACAGTAAATACTGAGCTAATATTTGTGGATATGTGGGTGCGTGTGTGTGCGCGCATGTCTGTGCATGAGAGAAGAAGAGAGGGATTGAGGATTATTTTAGCCATGTTTGTTTTGTTTTGGTCTTTGAAGCAGGTATAGTTCACAGGGAGAACTTTTAAAGTTCATATTGCAGAATTCGGTGTTTTAAGATTAGGCTGACCTCTTCACCATGTATGAATAGATAAGAAGCTGTTATGTTTTTCTCTTCACCATTACTGCTAATATGTTTTAGTTTTACCTTCTAAACTGTACTATAACCTTCTTTAGATAAACATGTGTATCCTGTCTTCTGGGTCCATTTTTCACAGTGCTTAGCACAATTTCTGGCACCTAGTAGGTGTTTATTAAATCTTGATTAATGGCAGATGTATCCAGTATACCTGCAAGGCTTATTGACTCATAAATGTGCAATTAGGAAATTAAACATTATGGATTATATCATTTTCATATGATTTATGTAAATATTATAATTAAGTTCTTTTTGCGATATTAATTCCAAATATAATTCCATAAGCTGAAGGCATGTAATTATGGCAGGATAAGTTCTACATATTTGAAGGTAGGAAAAAGGCCATAGTTCAAAATTCACAATTCCTCCAAATAAAAAGCAACACTTAAATATTTATCTCTAATGTTGAAAAGTGCTATTTTGATAGCACTGGGTTATGATGCGTTAGTAATTATTTACCCATATTATCCCCTCTGCATACTTGATTCGATAGAGCATCAATTTTCTCTGAAAACTGAGATGACTTGTTTCATTTGCCCTTAAATAGCGGAGGTGCTGGAACATGACTGCTCCCTCTGCAGGGCTAATGGTCAGACAGCATTGGGGCTGCTCTTCAAGGCAGTAGCCTCTCTGCTTAGGCTAACTCTGGACACAGACTGTTTAACCTTTCAATAATTCTTTCTCTCCCAAATAAGCAAATGCTGCTGGGGCCCTTTGCTGAAGTCAGTAGAGGAGAATCTATAGCTCCACAGATCAGCCAGAGGGAAGGTTTTCTAAGAGTAACAAATCTTTTCTGTTGCAACCTGCTTTTTCTAGAAGCTTTTTGTCATTCTGGCAGTAAACTGTTTTCCACTTGCTGCCTTAGCAACAAGACCTGAAGTCACTTTCGCCTCCAGTCTGCGGGTTGATTATAAGAGCACTAACATTGTACATAGAACTGGAAGAAAATATCATACTGGCAAGACCTGCAGACATTACCTGCTTCTTGGGTCAGAGAATTATTTATGTACATTCTTAGCATCTCCTTGAAAGCAAGAGTCAAACAGGAAGTCTTGGAAGCTAATCCAGACCCTACACAATCACCAAGTCCCTAGCAAATGCTGGAGCTAAGGTTCTTGCTAGAGGACCACATCTGCCCACAGCGGAGTTCTCTGGCTACCTCAGAAGAAGAGCCAAAATGTTAAGGAACCCTTCTTCTTCTTTTTTTCTTTTAAATATTTTATTTATTGGCAGAGAGAAATACAGCTAGAGAGGGAACACAAATAGGGGGAGTGAGAGAGGGAGAAGCAGGCTTCCCGCCGAGCAGGGAGCCCAATGCAGGGCTCGGTCCTGGGACTCTGGGATCACGACCTGAGTCGAAGGCAGACAACAACTGAGCCACCCAGGTGCCCATAAGGAGCCCTTCTTGCATGCAATCTCAGTCTAAATCTAGCTTCCTCAGTCATCTCTGTTTAACCCAAAAATATGAAGTTCACTTTGAGAATAAAACTTTGTTTACCAAAGTCTAGAATTCTGATGGATTTAGACTTCAGTTGATCCCTTGAGAGCTCATTTAAATATTTCTTACTGAATTCATTTTTACCTTGCAGTAGAATCCACTCAGTACAGACAGGGGTGAGCCTGTAACTAGAGGCAAAGGTTAACCTCAGGTAGGCTTGTGGTCCACCAGTCCTAAAGAGGGGAGAATACCGAAGGATTTAAAGCAGGAATGCACACGTTGCTCTTTCTCTGTACTTTCTCCTTTTCTGTATTTCCCTTACTATGTTAAGAATGTATGTTATGTGACTTAGAAATCAAATCTGGTAGCATCCTGACGAGAAATGACAGAAAGATAGGTTAAGGATAGGAATCTGTACTTTTCCCAGAACACGTGGGGAATGCAAATGACATCTTCAAAGCAAAATTCCTGTAAGTCACAGTATTGTGATGTCTCTCTATTAGGAAATGCTAATGTATTTTTCTTAAGGCATTAAAACTACAAACTCGGGTTTGCACAAAAAAGAAACTCTTCTGTAGGTATGGGTATCTAGACCAAACACAGACAAAGGATTCTTTTCTTGCTGCTTCATGTATAGCTGAGTCAGGTCAAGAACATTTTGTTATTCATTCATTCATTCATTCATTTATTCATTTATTTATTTATTTATTCATTTGACAGAAACACAGCTAGAGAGGGAACACAAGCAGGGGGAGTGAGAGAGGGAGAAACAGGCTTCCCGCTGACAGGAAGCCCAATGTGGGGCTTGATCCCGGGACTCCAGGATCATGACCTGAGCCGAAGGCAGATGTTAACGACTGAGCCACCCCAGCTCCCCGAGAACATTTTAAATAGACTTTCCTAGAGACTAGAAGCTTAAAGAAGGAAATACTGTAGAGCTGGGTAATCTGCAGTTGGAATGTGGTCTCCTTGTGTGGGCACAGCGCCTCTACTGTGGTGCGTGCAGAGGAGGGACAACACCCTGCCTGTGTTCTGCCTGCCATCCCTGCATGGGCCTGCCTCCTTCTGAGTGCACACTATTAACATCTACAGTGAGACAACCAGCATTCTCCAAGTCTGACTGAAGAAATTTTGCATCCAGTGACCTACTCCTTCAGTTTCTATTTAATCATATCCTCCTCTGCCAAGCACTGCATTAAACACTTTAAATTCTTATCTCATCTAAATATCTTGTAAGGTTTGTGTTACTTACCTCATTTTATAAAGAAAAAAACTGAGGTTCAAAGGTTTAAGGCTTTTTTTTTTTTTTTTTTTTTTTTTTTGTCCAAAGTGACAGAGCTAATTAAGTGACGGGGCTAGGCGACAAACCTGGTTCTCTTAGCCCCTAAAGCACACACTTCAAAACTCCGCCGTACCTTTCAATTTGAGAGTGCTATCCTTGGAGGTTTTAGGTTTCATTTCATTAAAGAAGGCAGAATCTCTTTTCACCCACAATATTACAGCTCCTGGAAACTTCTGCCTGAAACATCCTGTTGTGAACTGTGTGCGGGATCCAGTCTCCATCAGTGACGAGAAGACAAGCAACACAGAGAAGGGAGGAGAATATTAGGAACAGACGGTTCCACGAGGGCTCATGTGGACAGCATTCACCCTCCTCAGAAATGGCCAATCTGTTGCATAGCTGCCTTCCTCGGCGCTGTTTAAGTTTTAATTATCTTCCAACTGTCTGAGCTGCTGTTGAGGATCAGAGAGAACAAAGAGTAGCTGCTCTCTTCTTCAACAGTGCTCCTCTCTGCACACTGATGAAGTCACTAGCTGCCACTGCCCTTATTATCAGGTTAAATCAGAGTCTGACTGTGCTTTGGAGAGATGATGCTGAAAGGAGAAAAAAAAAATTCATCTCAAGCTCTTCCCCTTACTCTTTGGTGGCAGAGAAAATGTGAGATCTACTCCTGTTATGACCCAGAAGCGAGTTTTGTTTTCTTTAAAAGAGAGAGGACCCTCTTCCAATCCCCATGCCCATCCCTAGGATTTTCAGTAGATCAGGTAATAAAAACGTCTGCCTCGGGGATGCTCTGTTGTGAGCTCTATGACAGAACCCTGCTCTTATCAGGACTGGAGTTCGTGCTTGCCCCTCTCTCTCTAGCCATTGCTCCAGGATCCGGGCCTGGAGTTCTCAGTGTAGAGCTCCAGGTACCCCTTCTGGTCACTTAAGTTGGAGGATTAGTGGCAGCCTATTTTCTACTTGGAGTGTAGATCTTTAGTGAAGAATGGAGTCCTGTGCTAAACTACTGTTTGCCGGGAAAGAGGAGCATGGTGTCTTTCTTGTGACTTTGTTACCATTTTTTTAGAATGTGTATTTGAATAAGGACTTCATGCCATTTTTGTAAATTATGCTACAATTTTGTGGAGACTTAGAAAGTATTGTAGAATCAGAATAATTAAACTTGTTATGAGCATTTACGTGTAACGGGCTAATCAAGAAGTGTGATGTACAGTGGCGAATTGCTAATTTGACCTCAGGATTATGCAGCAGAGATAACATTATCTTCATTTATAGAGAACTTTCCAACCATATATATTATCTTGTTTGTTATCGCAAGCACTATCATTAAGGCTGTAAAATGTATTCCAGCACAATTTTCTGTTTTCAGTGTCTTATAATTGGGGGATGAAGGAGGGAAGAGTTGCGTATTTTCTCCTATTTTTGGTATTTGCACCAGGGTTAAATTTGGGAAATGACTGTTATCTAAGAACTGCCAACGGGGAAGGGCCCTATCAGTCACTTGCTGGCTCCCCTCCCTTGTACAGTGTTAGGAGAGCTGCCTCGCCTTTGGTGGAGACTCGACCCAGGGAACAGGAAAATGACCTGATCAAATTCCCCAAACCACAGTCCCTTGATTCCCTCCAAGGTTACAGACAGCAGTACTCAGACTGTCACGACCATGAGCTGATGAAAGTGCTATGCTGGTTGAGTTCCTGTGGGTTTAAGGAAATGGACAAAATTAGATTCAAGCCAATGTGCCAGGCTTAACACACCCCTTCCCTTCCAGAAAGTCTGTCACTGCCAACCGTAACGAAAGCACAATTCCCATTTCCCGCAGACCATTTAGAACTTATTTTCCCGAACGCCAACTACCCACCCAAAGGAAGCAGTATCAGTACCTTCGGTCTGCCTTGAGGGTTCGAGAGGACAGCTCAGGGCCAACCTCCTGCTTAACCAGAGGGCTCTGATGAATGCAGCCATCACCCTGCCTCTCCATACAGGAAGAATGGTGTCTCCCTGCAGTGGGCATGGGCACACTGAACAGCCAGCCCAGGAGACAGCATTTAGATTGGTTATGAAGATGAGTGACCAGCGCGTGTCAAGGAGCAGATGGCTAAATGAGGTGCACCGGGAATGCCGTGAGATTCATGCTTGAAGGAACAGGAGGGAAAATAGCTCATGACATAAAAACCCCAAATATAGTCTCCTTAATGTGAATTTTTTTTAGATTGGCATTTACATTACACAGTTAACTTGGAGTGATGAGAAGTGTAAGGGAATTACCAAATTAGTGAATAGCGATTAACTCAGAAGTAAAATTCTATCATTGAAGTCGAAGGTGGTTTTGCACAGCAGAGGAACGATATTACTAAAACCTTGCCTGGTCTGTCATCTCCTAATTGAAATGTGTTCATTTAATATGCCCCATCCTTCAGAGCGCATAGCTCATAATTTGGGAGAGTGTTATCACTTAATCTAGTTATTTTCCCCGTTCTTCCTTTGAATCCAGTAAGACAGCAACGCAGCACATTCTCTAGCAATTTGTGTGACACTCAGAAGAATGAGTTTGTCTGTTCATTAACCTGTGAACTGTCAGGTCCCTTTGGAGAGGGAAAGGAATAAGGCACTCCAAGCTTAATGCTTGTTTGTCAGAGGTGAAGCCTCTGGGGAGACACAGAGGGTGAACAGGCCAGGCTGCTCAAGACCTGCCCCGTGAAACTCTGCACTGTGTGCAGACGCCAGACCTGTGTGGCTGGGACGGGGGCTGCAGAACTGGCTGGGGTCACCTCTGCAGGTGATCTGCTCTGGTCAGGAGAAGGCCTCCTAGCAGTCAAGTGGGAGTGAGGAGGGGTGGTGGGGGGCTGGCGTAAGTATACGGGGTAAACTTTCTACAAGGATTTAGGAGCAGTATTGAAATAGAAAAAATAGTGCATGGTTTTTAGTAGTTTCTGTGGGTTTTTCTGTTAAACAGGACAGCAGTATTGATTTCATGCATTTGTCTCTGATGGGTGAAATCTTTCCTTGAGTTGGAAAACATCTGATTTGTGCAGTGTTTGTGTACCTGGGCACAGGCACATTCCTAACCACATGGCGCAGACAGAAGCCATAATTGTCCAGCATGAATGTCTCATGGACCTATAATTATATGGACATTCAGGGCTTGAGCTTCCACAGTACCTGGTTTGATTTTCTGGGTAAATCAAATCTAAGTTCTTCTTAATTCTCTGGAAAGTGGTATCTCCCTTATTTTGCTGTCTTGCTTCTAGGCTCAGTTGCAGTTAGCCCTAAGGAGCAGGTAGAGGGTCTGAAGTCAAGTACAAAGCCTCCTTTAGTCCATGCCCTGGTGCACTGTATCTTATTCTGTTGTCTTTGAATTTGTTGTGATGGAAGCTCGTTTTCTTCAACGGATTTTCTTTTTACCCCCAGGTATATTCGAATAGTTGGGACTCACAACACAGTGAACAAGATTTTTCACATTGTGGCTTTTGAATGTATGTTTACAAACAAAACCTTCACTCTTGAGAAGGGGCTGATAGGTAAGTATTGCAATTGTATTTTCTTTATATCTGCTTAGATATTTTGTCTCTAAATATTTTGCTGGCTCATTAACTCATCTTAACAAACCTCTTAATCAGCTTTGACTAAGACCTGGTTGATTTGAATGCTTTATGGCTGAGTGACATAGGGGAAGTCTTATATTTTTGGAAGTAGTCAAAATTAATTCTAGTAAACATAAAAGAAAAGACTATAAATATTACACTAGGAGTTAAGAATTGAAAATGTCCTAGTGATGCATTCAGATTTGCCATGTGGGCAATGCTTATGATAGTCCAGCAAATCCTTTTACACCAAAGGCTTTTCTATATTTAATGGTAGGTAAGATCGGGGAAGAAGTCTGTAGAATATTGAGCCAATGCTCATGATTTCCAAGGCTGTGAAGGTATTTTGACCTTTAATTGGATATGACAGTATGCTCGCCATGACACTTTTCATGGACACATCAGTCCATATTTGCTGTTTAGCCAAGTTCGCCTCAAGAAAATGCCTGCCTGTAGTTTAAACAAGATCAGAATAACTGAATTGTCATGGCGAAAGTCAAGTTGTCTTGTGGGAAATACTGTCTGATCATTCAGAAAAGTATTTTTAATTTTGGTTTAGTTGTTATATGGTTGTTTTCTGTTGTGTTGTGGTTTTGTTTTAGGTAATATTTAGTCTGGCACTGTGTGCAGTCCAGTCTGGGTCTTGACATTCAAGATAGCCCGAATGGCTTTTCCCCGGCCATATCCATGATTTTTACACACCTCCTGCAAAGATCCTAGTTTGACTGTCTAGATCCTCGAATCTGTCTTTACTGCAGCATCTTTGAAAAGGGAGTCTGTAAGTTCAGGTACCCCTTGGCACACCTAAGACAGAATTCTTTGCCTTTACGAGGGGATCTACATCTCCTCTCCTTCCGAGGTCTCCTCCATGATGGGACATGTAACATATTGACACATGTCCTAAAAACATGGTGATGACCAGAATGGGAAAGAGGAGTGTAACGTGCAGATGTTTACTAATTCTTGGGATGGTCATAAGTCTAAATGTCCTTAAGACCTACCGTGTCTGAAATGTAATCCTTTACTTAGGGAAATTTGGAAGAATAATATTAGTCAAGTGGTAGGAGTAGCCATTATTCCAACGTACAGAGACATTTTAGAGCTCGGCTAAAATAAATAATTTGGCTTTACCTTTTTTATGGATGTAACTTTTACCATTAAATATAATGTTTCTCATTATTGTGACTTTGAAGTAATTTGAAAGTTAATGCTAAAGCATTACCTGATGTTATCAAGGCTTTTAATTCCATGGGCTGTGTGGGATTATGGTGATAGATGGTTGCGGGGAGGTTACATCTTTTCACTGGCTTCCCGTGATAGACTGGAGACCCCACAGCATATGTGACTGTGTAGTTAGGGGTGTCCTTATTGAGGAGGCTCTTAGGAACCCAGTCACCTTCACAGTCACAGCCCGGGTGCTGTTTGGTGAGTCAGGTCAGCCCGGTGTGCTATGTTCTTGAACCCGCCACACGGCAGAGACCATCTACTTCAGTCAGTGTTCCCTTTTTGTTGGAGGGAGAACATTTTTGTGGACACTGTAATTATCCAAGAAACTGGTCTGTTTGGCCTGAGAAGCCATTACAGGTTGAAACTCAGGATCGTTGTAGTGAGGGATGGTGTTACTGGTCTGCATTTTTTGTCCAAAGTGAGCTCGTCAGCATTATCAGAAGCCATAATGGTCTCAGGCATGTCAGAGGATGACAGAAGATTGCAGAGCTGCAGGAAGTGTGTTTGGTTTCTGGTCAAACACTTTTCTTTGAGCCCTTTTCTGGGATGCTCACAAGTTTGACTGCAAGGAGCTCTGCAATCATCTGCCTGTCATCATCCCTCAGTTGAATGGGAGCAGTGGGGCAGGCTTGCAGATATGGACATGCACTTGTTGGGAGATGGCTTGCGGTAGGCTCCCCTCTGGCTCTCATCCTGCCATACTCGCAGCTCAAAGCTGTCCCCATACTGGGGAGACAGGGAGGTGGCGTGAGTCGTGGAGGAACACAGGGGGATTTCATTATCCTCTGTCTGACATGGCAGCCCTACTTAGTTTCAAGGGCCATTTGAAATAGCAGTGGCCAGCTTTCCATATTGATGATCTCGGATGAAACAGCAGTGGCCAGCTTTCCATATTGATGATCTCGGATGCATGCATCTTGGCTGCACACAGGCCTCAGCCAGCCACCCCACAGGGACCTCCAAAAAGGGAGTGGTCCTCTAAGTGGGGGTACCCTGTACATCAGAATCACCTGGAGTCACCTTTAAATAGTAGCACTTAACTCCTTCCTTTGTGTTGTGAAACATGCACTCCTTCCTTGAGAAGCACTGATAGATACTCCAGGCTTTCCAGGGGACAAAAAGTAAAAAAGTAAAGCAATGTCATCACGAATAACTATTAGGGTACCAGCCCTACTTTTATATTTTAAGTTTTAGAACATCTTTCTTTCACAGCTCCTACTCTTTGTTTCAGAGTTCAAGCTACTTCATTAGAATAGTACTCTTCGTATAGGCTTCAAATTTACTTTAAAAATATTTGCGTTGGGCACCTGGGTTGCCCAGTGGGTTAAAGCCTCTGCCTTCGGCTCAGGTCATGATCTCAGGGTCCTGGGATCAAGGCCCATATCGGGCTCTCTGCTCAGCAGGGAGCCTGCTTCCTCTTCTCTCTCTGCCTACTTGTGATCTCTGTCTCTGTCAAATAAATAAATAAAATCTTTAAAAAAGTGCTCTAAAAAATATTTGCATTGTGTGTTTTTTTTTTTAGAATGAGATTTTAATGTTATTACTGACAACATATAATGATGACAGGAAAAAATAAGCTTTGTAAGATTTCAGTCTTGTTTCCCACCAGAGGGTTTCTCCCACCTCATCTGCTGCCGCCACCACAGCCCCTTCTCTCTGGGTGGCTGCTTCAGGATCATGTTGGGGTGTGTTCTCACCTGGGAGAGCCAGGCTGTGATGACCATCTCTTCTTTGTTGGGAGGCGTTTATAGGAATTGCTAACCTATTTTACCAGTGAGGCATGGAAGGAGTAATTAGAATAGATATGACCGCTATTTTATAAACATTCAATCTCCCACAGAACGCGTTTGCTTTGCCTTGGCACCCCACCTTGTGATATACACATGACATTTGCCAAGTTCTTGCAGTTTTTCAGAATAATTTCCAAGCTTTCCTTCATTTGATCTTGTATTTTAATTCACTTCTTTGAACACCCTGTTATTCAGATAGAAGAAATAGTACCTACCACCCAGCTTAAAGAGCTATGAACTCACAGACAGCCTGTTTTATCTCTATGCTACACACTTCTTCCCTCTCAGATTATTTTGACACTAGTCTGCGATGATAATTTTATCATCTTATCCATAAACGTTTCAGTATGTATCTCTAAAAGTAAGACTCCCTTTTATAGCTGTAATGACAATATCATTTTTAATACCCCAAAATTGAACTATAATTTTTTATGGATATTAAATATCCAATCAGGGGGCACCTGGGTGGCTCAATCCTTTAATCTTCTGCCTTCGGCTCAGATTATGATCTCAGGGTCCTGGGATCGAGCCCCATGTTACCTTGCTCAGTGGAAATCTGCTTTTCCCTCTGCCCCTCCCCACTGCTTGTGTTCTCTCTCACCATCCTTCTCTCTCTCAGATTAATTAATTAAATATTAAATAAATTAAATATCCAATCAGTATTCAAATGTCCCTAATTGGATCAAAGTCTGGAGTGAGTTTATGTGTTTCTACAGGTTGTTTAATGACTGAGCCACCCAGTCACCCCTCTGCAGGTTGTTTAAAACCAGAGATCAAGTAAGGTCCATACTGTCCATAAACAGTCATTACGAACCTTAAAGCTCTTTAAATCTGTAGGTTCTCTTTTTTTCCCCCCCCTCTAATTATAGTTTGTTGAAGAAACTATTTGGTTTTTGTCCTATAGAGTTTCTGACAGCCTAAATTTGGGTGATTAAATCCCCGTGGTAACATTTAATGTTTCCCTATTGTTTTTCTAACTTGGTAGATAGATTCTGTTTCAATCTGATTCAGG